>JAWWEQ010049292.1:0-86072 GCA_035583055.1 Torymus tubicola
TACACTAGCAGGGCCGTAGCATTTGACCAGTATTAATGAATAACATTCTTATTTTTAACGTTGCAGGGTGCTCAAATAGTTAAGAATACCTTACAACCTGTCATTAACTAAATTTTATTACAATTTTGTCGATTCTCTAAGTAAAAATGCAATGCACGCTAAAAGCCCCCCCCCCCCTCCCCTCCCCAACGATACAGCCCAGCGCACCGGAGCCACCTTAAGTTAAGTATATCAACAAAAACACGTTTCATTTCAATTTAAAATAATAATCGTTTGAAACAAATAGATAAAATTGAGATATTTACATATAATTATGGTTAGTGGAAATTACTTTATGAAAACGTCGTACAATTTTAATAGAGTAACAAATATAAATAATTAAATTATTTATGCAAAAAATTACTTATGTAAAATGAATTACCGGATATTCTCTCTTTTATCATGATTGACATCAGATACCTTTTTTTACAGTAACCTAAACACTATTAAAACAACATTAGTAAAACAATAAAAATGATAATAAAGGTAGACCGACACATCATCGTCAATATATTTTCATCATCCATATATATACATTTACACACCCAATCAACAAACAACTAAAATTACAAGCAATCCAGACCCCCCCTTATTAAAATGACAATCATCCCCTTGCGGCTCATCCATCATCATCCTCATGTCTCCACCCCCTTTGTCCCCCTCCTTAATCATCCAGCTGACATAGACAAGCGACGCCACGATCAATCCAATGCGACTCGTCCATGGTCGTGGGTAGCAATACGAACATGACGAAGTTTGACGAGTGTCCAGTGGTCGCAAGTACGCCTCTGCGCTCACTTGTCTTGTACAAAGGCGATTGGTACACGGGCGCAGGCACGAAGTTCGCTTTCACGCCTGGCTTCAGGTGAATTATGGGCACAGTGTCGAACATGATTTTCGGTAATGATTCGTCGAGGGATCCAGTCGAACGGTTCCAACGTGCGCCCTCGAGGAATAGACCAGAAACGTAGACACCGTAGTCGGGTGGTTCAGTTATCTCCGTGGGACTTTCGAAGCTGGAAGTTTGGGTGATTGGAATGTTTGTAATATTTGATGTAAAACAATAATTATCAATAGTACTGTATAGTATTAAGTAAAAAAATATTTTTAATACGATCAAATTATACGATGTATTAAAATTACAACTTTTCATGAATATTTTTCTTATTGCTGACGTGCATATAAAAAAAATAAAAAATTTCAGAAATTAAATTTCTAATTCTCCGAAAATATTTCAAGAGAAAAAATTTTTAAAATTATTAATAACAAATCAACAGCCAACAAACCTTGTGATACCGAACTCGAAGTCCAGATGATCAATGGGTATCCTATGTTTCCTCGCGTAATTCTGCAGCACGCCTGTCAAGAACGACTGGGTGAAGAAGAACCCAGACAGCCAGAATACCGCAGGTGCATCGCTGTCCGCCCATTTCTGAAGAAATTCTATCCTCTGCAGTAGATCGTTCACGTAACTGCTCAATGGTTTCAGGGTTGGATAAGATTTGCGTTCCCAAGCGGCTGGTACACGACCTACACTCATACTCGTAAAAATCTCCTCAAGACTTGCAGACATGATGATCTGTCCCTTTATAGCTTTCTTCACGTTCTTCAATGAACTCTTAATCTCATCGATGAGGCGGTTGAAACGTATGACTTCCTGACGAAGGACAGTGTTCATACTGTTCTCGTAGATGACGGGGAACCGCGATTCGATGAGCTCGACGTCAAAGAGAGCGGGTAGCTTATCGAGGATCTCGTTAGAGAGATCAAAGACCATGGTTTCGTTGCTCTTATCCGATTCAGCTTCTCCACCTGTTAAGAAGATTTGTATTAGTTGATTGGTAATGGCTAAACACTACCTTAATTAACTATTCGTAAGGGACCATGGAGATAATCTGATTAAACACCGACCTAATTGCGTTTGTGTGACCAATACTCCATTCAGCAATTGCATTGATTCACGATTATCCTTCGTAATATCTGCATTCTGATGTAGCCCGAAAACCTCTGGCAATTGACTTAAAGGTAATTCTCTGATATATTCTATGCATCCTTCGTAATCCATACTCTCGGGTAAATGATAAATTCCACTCGGAGAGAACGAATACTCCGCATTCTCGAGAACCTTTGGAGTCATATACTTTTGCAAAAGGGAATTCAGAAGCCGTCTGTCTTTGTCGTCGGTTACCCGACCACCGTAATTACATTCACCGATGAGATAGAGAAGAGCTTCGAATGGAACATCCACGTAATCGTTAAGAAACATCTGTAGCTGCATCAAACTGATACGCAAGTCGGATTCGTTAAATTCGTACGGGATGTTCCAGCCTAGAGGCCCGAAGTTTCGACGTTCTTGGATAACGCCGTGGAAGAGGCATAACGAAAATAATAAACGACGCCATTCAATCAGCTTTGTACACGCCTAAACGAGAAAATTATCAATTACACAAGGGTTAGTATATAAAAGTAGTTTAAGTAAGCAGTGTAAACTCGAATTGCTTTTCTTCAAATTTATCTAGTTGCTTTCTTATACTGTTCATTACTCTTTTTCTATTTCTTATTAAAATATATCTTATAGTAATGATATAGTGTAAGTAAATTGATTATTGCTTATTTGTACGAAATACGCCACTCACATTAAAGAATACCGGATTCGAAATTGGATCGCTCAAATAACTCCTCATCAGATTATTCCTCAGACCTTTAGGTGGTTCGTTTGTCATCTTCACTCCATTCTGCAGTATCGATACGGGAAATGCTTTGGACGGATAACTCGTCAGCCACAATCTAAACTTAGGATGTGTACTAGCAGGCACAATGACTTCATCGCAGATACGATCCAATTCGCGCATCCAGGACTCAGCGAGATGACAGTTTTGTAGAACAAGCCAATCGCCAGTCTCGAGACCTCGATTTATTGCTTCGGTGGCTACTGGGCCCTGACCCTGGCCCAGAGATATCGCGCGTAGACTCTTGGCAGAAATGCCCAGATCACCAGCGAACTTTACGAGACCGGCCATAGGATCGGAACCTTGAGTATAGAATGATAGGGTAATTGTTAATGATTGGGATTTTAATGTTGTATATGGAATTATTACCTGGAGAAAGAATAAAGATCAATGGTGTTACGTTATCAGAATCATTGTACGAATCTCGTAGATCAAACGGCGGTGGTTCAACGAATGTCTGTCCCATTTTCAGAATAATATAATTTCTAATGGCCGGCACGAGCTTATCTGGCCTCACACATCTGATGATCACTAATTTTTTTAGTGTATCATCTGGCACTTCGTCGAATGGCTCCGGAAATGGATGCTCCTGGGGGTTTGGCAAATCGTAGTAGTTTTTCCATTCGACGATATTATATTCGAAGGAATCCTTTAGGTCTTCTAGCCCGGTCAAGTGGCTTGCCCGACAGATTTCTGACCAAGACTTATCAGATAGCCAGCTAGGATCTGGATTGGCGAATGGATTGTCCAAGGCGACACCTCCAGTTAAGAAAAAGATCCATATATCTTCGTCTAGGTCTCCACTTCCTACAATGGTGAATAATATAATCGAACATAAAAAAGAGTAAATGAAACAATTTATATATATAACTTGATTGGTACCTCGTAAAATGCCAACACAAAGAATCAGAGAGAAAACCAGTTTGTCCTTTTCGAAAAGTGATCGGCAAACATTTCTATATATTGAGCCAGTAAAATTGTTATTCAATGTCTCAATTCTTTTCTCTAGATCAAAAGCTGCTTTTGAGCTTTGAGGATGCTTCTCCTCGATGACCATTGTAAACAATCTTAAATACCAGGGTAAGGAGTACTGATACATTGGATCTATGTTTGCTAGCTCCGAAATACAAAAGAACAACGACGCTGCATGATGCGATACAGGCTTGTATCCATCTCTTGCTTGATCAATTTCTTCAGATGTTTCGGCAGCGACTTCTTGCTTGGCACGAATGTCCTCGGAGAGTATCTTAGACGAGGACAGTATTTTAATGGCTGTCTCATCCTCAAGAATGTTGCCCTCCGAACTCGAAAGTACTTCCAGAATCTTATCTTCAATTTCCTTTAGGATTCGCTTGTTGTTCGCACTTTCGACGATCAACTGATTCTTGCGTTCTTCTAAAGCTGGAAGCTCTTTAGCCACGACAATTCCGAGTAGTTGGTCCTGAAGACCTTGAGGAGTTATTGTGAAATTTAAAAGGCTAACTTTTACTGCAAGCTCAGGGAGGTAATGAGGGTTGCGAAGTCTTGTAGTGATGTATAATCGAAAATCTTGGTTGTACTCTAGAATATTGTCACTGAATTTGATGTAAAGAACGCCACGCTGTAGAAAAAGATTCTTCACCAAAACAGGTTCTAAAATCGCATCTATCTCTTCTAAAATATTCTCTAATAGTACAGGCAAGCCTAACTGTAAAGCTGTTTCAATGATTCTAGTATAATTCGGATCAGTCAGTTTAATAACCGAGAGCTGATTCTCCTTTTCCAAACTCTTAATCCATTTGTTAGCTTGGGCTTGGGGATCTATCATCAGAGGCCAGCGATCTGCTGACCTCACAATAATTCCGTTCTCCACAGAAAATTTGTCGGCAGGCAAACCGTGAATTAACCACGATCGAACTGAAATACATTAATAAAAGTTGTGTAATTGTCAATCTACTACATATTATTAGCATCGAAATCATGTATTACTACGTACTCTGAACTGGATCACCAAGCACATTAGCCAAACTAAACGGCGGTGGTGAACATGGGATTGCCACGTCTTCACATGTAGCATGCCAATCCTGTACCAGTGAATCTCTGTATACAACCGTAAATGCCCCTAAATAAGCAACGATGCCTGAAGCTAACAGTATGTCGCCTATAACATTGTTTAAACTGTCGCCAAGAGCTGCCGCAGTCTCGCTCCACCTCGTCTTCTCACCACCCAGTCCGCCTAAAAGTTTCTCAGCGCGTTCAAGCTTTTGTATGCACATCTCGATTTGATCCTCAAGCTTCTTCTTCTCTCTCATACACTCAGCGAATTCGTCGTTAAGTTGCTGAAGTTTATCTGTCACTTCCTGTGAAGTTTTTTTAGTTTATTTTATTTCATTTGAACTTAGTTACACTAGACAATATTGTTGGATAAAACAATCCAAGCAATAAAATGAACCAATCAATCTGACCTGAAGAAGCGCGCGTTTAGCATTCAGTGTTTCCATTTGTGCAGCCAACTCAGCCTCGGCCTCCGCGAGCATGGCTTTTTTTGGAGCAACAACTTTAATCACTCTGTCATATACTTCCATCGCTCTGACCCACTTGCAAAGACCCTCGCAGGCCGTTGATACCTTCTTAATAACCTCTGGCTGGAAGCTACGATCGTTCATAAACTTCTCACGAATACGCTTCATATTGTTTGGCGGTATGTTGTCTTTGTCGAAGAATTTTAAGCTCTCTAGGAATTTAATATCGCCGAGAAGGCGTACAGATGGCGGCCAAAAATCTTCGATCATACCACCGCTAGCTGCGTCTGGTACCCTATCTGGCTTTATGCCTATAAAGAAAAATAGTATATGATTATATTGGATTATCTATTTAGTAATTTTTCTTCAATGCAAGCATACCTTTCAGAACGCATACAGCCTCCATCACAAGCCTTACACCAGCTGGTGGATTCTTCATAGACTTCACAATGGTGATATCAGCTGGCTTCAACGTATCCAACGCCGCCAACGCAGCTTCCAAAGCTGGTGTTGCCTCTGCTAAATCACTCTCGCAATCATCTTTGATAGCTTGAGCAGCAGCGGCTGCTTCGTTCGCTAATGCTTCATCTGCGGCGACTACTTCCTTCTTTGCCTCAACGTTCACCGTATCTTGCTCGATTTTAATCATAAGCTTGTCACTCTTCTGCGATTGAGCGACCAACTGTGGTTGTAAGTCTTGTAGTTGACCTTGCATAACGAAGACTTGGCTGGCAGCAAAGTCGAGCTTCTCAAGACCGATCTCATAGCGAATTTGTTGTTTCTGGATGTCTTCGACCTTTAAAAGTTTAAAATAAAATATACATTTAAAAAAAAAATGTCACTGAAATTCGACTTCAAAATTTACCTTTTGCCCATGAAATTTATGTAAACATTTAATCAACTCCAAATAACTCGTCGGTGTCACGTAATTCCGTCTCCCCTGGTTCTTCCAATATTCTTCGCTAGCCTTAACCACACTTATATGAAATTTCTGACACAATCCAACGCATTTCACCTTACTATCTTGATCGATTTCCAGGTCCGATAATAACCTTTGAGCTACTTTCTCAAGCGCTTCATCGGGCCATGAAGTATACCAGTCAATTGTGCAGCAGTTGATCAGCGAGGGGAACATACGTAGCCGTACTCGGAAGGCTTCTCCGATCGGTGACATACCCAACACGATGTGCACGTTCTTACGCACGCGTTCCGTGAAGAGGCCGTACAAGGCCATGGGACTTGTCTCCGTTGCTTTACCTGTAATATATTGTAGTTAGGATAATATGGTGTTCTTTATTTTAATGTAATAATATAATAACTTATTTTCTATTATGTTTAAAATAAAAAAAAAACATTTTAATATTTTCAAATCCTAAAACATTGTTAAGAATCTTTAGCACTTGTCTGTTTTTTTAACAAATAATCATTCGAAATTATTTAAAAATTTTTTAAACAGTAAGATAAAGTTCACCAACTCGGTCCTTGCGCCTTCATCTGCGCCTCCCTTGCCACATTCGACATCTTCTCCAATATTTCCGCTTTTTCTTCATTGTTGTACAAATTCGGCACATCTCCAGTATTCAACAGCATGCTTATATCCTCCAGAAACGATTCATCCTTGATCTGTCCATCGTTCAGTAAAAACACCGTCGGTTTCCCATCACCTCCAGCACGCATTAAAAGAGTCTTAACATCGTCCCGCCATTCACTAGGCCCATAAGTCCTTGTCATTTCAATTGTGTGAAGAGCATAGTCGCACATGCTAGTAGCCAATCGTGCACAGGAAGTGCGCCCCGAACCACCGACACCGACGAGAAGTGCATGACCGTTATCCTGCTGCAGGATACGTGAAATCCGCGACACGTGTTCTATTGCGTAGCGGAACAAAACAAGAGACATCGGAGTCTTGGACAGACTGTTGTAATCCTCGAGATAATATTCCATCTTTTCCTGAAAGTGCGTGCATTGGTTTTTTTTTCATTTATTTGGATAAAAATATACTTTAATAACTATTGTATGTATTGCAACTTACATTTAAATCATTAAAATCGGAAATTTCATCGTAAATCCTCGGATCAGCATCAGGCTCCATATAATTTCCAAACAGTAAGTCCCCTATATGACTGCTTTTAACCTCATTCTCATCTTCATTTAGGAGATGATTTAATACCTTATCTATAGGCTGACGAAGATGTTCGTAACAGGCGAATTTCACCATTTTGAACAGTTCCTCGCGGTCGTCCGCATCGACAAGTCGATCATGGAACACTCGATAAGCTTCATGAATCCATAATCTAATTAGTTTTTCCGGTTCTTTCATTCTGGATGCGGGTACCAAAAGGATACCACCCATAACTCGGCTGAAGTCTCGTAAGTTAAATGTGTAATGAGATTTGCTGGGGATCGGTAGGAAGGTATCTATCGCCTTACGATAGACCTCCATTGTTGCCGATAATACCATTTTTCCTAAAATAATTGAGATTCATTCAAGTACTTCTTTAATATTACATCAGGCATCAAACAAAAAGAAACAAGTACCAACCTAGTCTAGCTATACTACTATCGAACCCATGTCCAAAGTGCCACTCGAGTATCGTTCCATATATTTTTGTCATAGTAGCGTCGTCAAACGAATCTATCCCTATCACATGCATGTGTCTCAAAAACCTCGCGGTAACTCTGTTCGACGCGCCTCCCGGTGGCAGCATCGCTGCGATAAAAAGGATGTCGACGAGGTGCAGCATGCTCGTGTCCTTAGCATCAAACCAGTGGCCGTGGTCGATCCACTGACGTAGCAGCTCAACAGGTGGTTGGGCACCGTAGACCTCAAGCTGCGGCATGCTTAGGTCGTCGACGAACAAAGCGCATCTTTGTGTTGGGAATTGAAATTACTAACAGGGTAAATGGTATTCTACCAATAGAATAATATATATTTATATATAAGAAATTTACTTTTTACCCATAGCTGGTCCGTAAACGCCTTTCCTTCGCCTATCCAACTTAGACATGACGATCTCCTGAGTTTGATAAGCACTAGTCCTAGCGCTGAAATTCATCACATTCTGTACATACTTTCCCTTTGGAAGACTCAGCATATAATCCAACACAACCGTAGATTTGCCCGTGCCAGTTGGTCCTACGAATAACACGGGAATAGAACTCTCCACCAACAGTGATAAGAAATATCTCTGCATGCACATCTCGTTTGTCTGAACAATCAAGTCGACGATTTTTGCTTGTGCAGGTAACGTCGCCTGAGGCATTGTATCCATCCAACTGATCCAGCTACCGTTATTACGCTTATCATAAACCCAGTCAAAAATGGTACCGCGTTCTGGAAACATTTGCTGCTTCGTTAATTTGAAAGCTTTTGGTTTTGGATACTCGTCATCAACACCGAGTAAGAGTCTCCGGAAATACATGTCCATCTGTTGACGACTATCACTGATAAGTGTTGAACAGATGCCCCAGACGATACTGAAGAGGAGAACGCATTGTAGCCAGACAGTGCTAACTTGAGATTCTCCTTCAAGAAGAGTGCTTAACAATTTTCTGAATGACTGAAGTTAAAAGATTTGAGTAAAAAATTATGAAATTAACAGAAGAAATACTAAACATCATTAATTTTGAAATATAATCCAGTTATTGATGTTTGATAATAATTGACATACCGTAAACATATGCAGCTCGCCAATGTCGATAAACGTTCTACAGCTTTTCTTAATAAACGCAAACAATGGTGGCAACAGCCACTCTACCAGTTCCGTGATCAATTCTACTTGCTCTTGTAACAATTTCTCTTTCAACTGCACCTTATATGATTCAAAAAAAGCTATCCATCCTAACTGCGATGGCTCCATATAAATCATTCCACATCTGCTGACCGTCGCTGGTGATGCGTGCTCCAAGTCAGCAGGCTCAAAAATCATATTCATGCGTGGTGTCATCTGGATAATCTCACCGGACATAAGACAAAGTTTACGATTGTCATCTAGCACTGTGTTCATGTTCTCGATCCAAACTGCGTCAACTGGTCCATCGAATAGAATCCATTTGCGTTCTCTTGTCATTGACTGGGCGAACTCGCGAAATGTGTTAGCTAGCACGCCATCACTCCACTCGTGTGAAACTGGGTCGAAACTACCGTACAGCTGACCCAGTGTAATAGCTTTTGGGTTTATGATTCTGGCGAATAGGTGCAGAATTAATTGATTGAAAACATATTTAAGTAAACAATCACAATATACATACCTGTATGATACTTTCATCTCCTTGATAGTCGCATTCTTAACTGCGGATAAATCGGTAAGCGCATCACCAAGAGCTTGATAGGCCGCGGTTTTGCCCGAAAGTGGCTCTCCCACGATCATCAATCCATGTCTAACAAGGATCATCTCATAGATCTGTATAATCTTGCCAAGATACCAGGGTGTCGCCTGTAAGTTTCTCCTTTCCAATTGTGCTTTTACCAGTTCGAGAAGCTCGTCACGGTCGGGATTTGGTAAATTGATACCCGGAAACAGATCCGTGTAGATGCCTTCGAAGAGGGGAAGATCTTGTGCCAGGAATTTTGGTACGTTCACGTCGACAATCGCTCTTAGTACAAGGATCGACTCGTTTTCCGTCGTGTATTTTAGCTTTAGGTTTCCAGCTGCGACCAGAACTGTTTTTACAGCTCGCATACCGTAATCGTAATGGCTCTGTGAACTTAATTTGTTAATTCTTTCAAATGCTTCGTATATAGAGCTAAATAAATTATCATTTACTGATAATTTAAGGGTTCATACCACTTTACAAGCTTAAAATTTAAGCTATAATTATGAATTTTTTTTATAGTTTCTATAGCAGATATCGGTATGAATCTTTTTGAGTTTAATAAAGGCACCCTTAAGGTATAGGAAACAATTCTTTTTTTTTAAATTTTACATTGTTTATTTATGTACAACTGTAACAATCGTTGAGCGTCTCTAAAAAATGGATGTTAATGGCGTGCATGATTTTGAAGCGAGAAATTATCGAAAATACAAAATTCAAAAAATTTAGATTTAGTAGAACTGTGGCTATCGCCAGAACTAGGATAATTAAGTTTCATGCAAAAATAACAAAATTCCGGCTGTTTAAAAAAATCGTTTCGAAAAATCGAGTTTTTTTGTTTCTTTTTTCGATTGATAAAGTTAAAATTGAAATTTTAACGTAATCCTAGTTCCGGCGATAGCCATACATGTGTCGAAGATGTGGTAAAAATTTGGTAATGATCGGTTGAATACATTTTGAGAAATCGTGCACGCCAACCGTAAAAAGTGGTTTTGAGAAAAACGCGTTTAAAGTTTGAAGCCGCGACCTGTACGCCGTAGAGTGCGCCAAACTAAACTCGACAAAACAGACACTTGCAGTGATCAGATCGTTTTGAAATTTTTACACAACATTTTTTATGTTTTCCTTTCGAAATTCATTAAAAAAAAAATATCGATTTTTTGAAAGTGATAAAGTGGTATGAACCCTTAACGCACATAAATTGGTATAGCAATTCAAATTACGGGAACGAACTGATTACTAATATTCTCTTATTAATATTAATACATATTATTTTTTTCTCTAAAATAAATAATTCTTTACCTATCAATCTGAACTACGTACCTAAGCTGTTCAGAGCATAGTTTGTACGTATGTACAATTTTCTCAGCAAGTGGTCGAGCATCGACGAATCCATACGAATACAACGTGATCTCACCGATCATTCCGTAATCCGGCACCATCATGGCGCAAGTCCTGAACAGTACCTTCAGATTGTCTGGCAGCTCTTGTCTACCAGCATAACCAGGATTCATCGTGATTATGACGTTGCAGGTTGGATTTAACTTGATCTCTGTGCCCTCAAAGAGGAATCGTTCCAGTCGTTGCGTTATTGCCATCTGTTTCAAAGTGTTACATATGAAGTTAATACTCCTTTTTGGTTTACAAATATAGGAAATATATAAATTCATACGAATATACATAAGAATTTTTACATTATTTCTGTAATTTATTTTTTCTAAATGACCATATAAACCATAAAAGAAAAGTCACCTGAATCGACAATATCTGCTGTGCAATAACAGACAACACTTCCAACTCGATCCTATTAAACTCATCGAAGCAGGCCCAGGCACCAGACTGCGCCAATCCTTTAAAAAACTTCCCCATAGCTGCATAATCCAAACCTTCCGAGCAATTAAACACGACACATTGCTTCGCAATAGCTTTAGCAAGATCTTTGGCTGTCTCGGTTTTTCCGGTACCAGCTGGGCCTTCAGGTGCACCACCCAAATTAAGCTTCAGCGCACCCATGAGAGTACGATAGCAGCGGTCAGTCAGCGGTGTAATCACGAGACGCGTACTGTTGCCGAGGTATTCGAACCCATATTCCACGTCTGTTGTAATCATTGATACTGTGACACTGCCCTCGAGCCAGTAGTATCTAGGATTTTTATAAATGAAATATCATATAATTCACACTTGATTCTCTGTCGATAGATAGGATATTGCAGAATTCCAGAAAGAGATGGCATTAGTTCTTAATAGCAAAGTATGTAGCTAAAGTATTTGAGCACCACCATAAACAATAACAAGTCCTACCTTAATTGCGCAATCCAATTGAAATCCATAACATCCATCACCTTTCTCTCTACCAGTAGCTTCAGCACATCCCTGGCATGTACGTCAATGACGATCAGCGCATTCAATGTGATTCTCGCTCCAGAATCCAGTTTCCCCCTGACCAGTGCGACTGTCTTATCGATCTGTCCACTGCACTTGGCCAAATAATCAGCTGTAGTATTGTTGTCGAAAGACTCAATGACTTCACTGGTCCAATGGATCTGAGAAGCGCAAAGGACAATCTGACCTGGCCAGGCTAAGATCCACTCCTCGCGCTGTGTACTAAAGTACGCAATCACACCATCCTGAGCAATGTCACGCAGCGATGCTTTCATCATCTCCTCCACCTATTGTAATCAAATTATGTATTTTCTTGATTTCGTATAAAAAATATCACTTTTTTTTTATAATTACCTGAGCGAGCCATCGTTCGACCATGCCCTTTGCATCAGCAGGATATATTTTACCGCTGAAGGGGACATATTCTTCTTCCTCAGAAAGCATGCCGACGATCTCATCTTCCTTTAAGAACCGCAAGCTTTTGATGCCTTCGAAACATTTTTTAAGATGAGGCTGCACCCGCTGCGCGTCTTTTGTCTCTGATAGAATTTCGAGGAGTTCATCGTTCGATAGGAAGAAGAATCTGATGAAGAGGAATGATTCTTATTATTAATTTTTAATAAAATAATAAAATATTTAGTTTAATGAAGAAATTTTATAAAAACAGTTTAAATCTTTCACACAAATTTTTTTAAGTTATTTTAAAGGATCATAAATATTTAAAATTATGAGATAATGGCAAATTATTAACATCTTAAAAACTTGAATCTTTAGTGCATCTTTGAAAGTGCTTGATAAAATATCATTTTCTTCAACATAACACGAAACTCGACCTCTTTACGCAAAAACTTTTCCGAATAAAAGTAAAGCACGAACCTTGGAAAGAACAATCTCTTCTTCTCCAAATAATCATTCAAGCCTTTCTGAATATCATCCAACAGTGCGTTACAAGTCTTGAAGTTCTGCAGCATATCCTGCATTCCCGTTGCTTGTAACACCTGTGCATTTTCGTTCACATACTCCATAATCAGCCTCCAGGTCTTATCCACCTTTCTAAAATTCTTGGCCTCATTAGGCATCTGCCTCATGATATCCTCGCTGCTAAAAATTGGCTCCAGGTACATCCAGGTAGCCTGACATCCTAACCACTGGTCAATGATGTCTTGCATGGAAATGAGCTTCTCCTCCCAGGCTTGCATTTCGGATTCAAAAGCTTTGACGAATGGAGAGCCACGCATAGTCTGTGCTTTTAGGATATGATCGTCAAGGAGTACTTGGATATCATCCACAGCAGCTAAGATGCGTACACCAGTTTCTCGGTAAGGGCTCAGTTCGAATTGAACGTCGTGCCATTCGTCTTGCATACGTCGTAAATTCTTCTCAAGAGCATGTTCCTTAGATGCTCCTGAAGATATCTCCTCTAACTTAGCCACGTGGGTCAGCAACCCGTATTCCAGCATATCTGCGAGAGTGCTGGTCGGTTGGGGTACGATAGTTATACCGGCGACTTCACTGATTTTGTCCCAATGTCTAGGCTGCAGGCCAGGATTACATATGCTCTCTAGTAGTGGCAGGAACTGCTTAAACTTGTCCACCTTGCCTCTTGCCATTTCGGCGATACGTCTAGGCGCAGGTAGATCTGTCAGGGCTCTTGACAACTTGTAGAGGGTCTTCCAGGTGGCTTCCGTCTGTTCACGTACGTCTTCAGCGTCAAGGTCGCCGAACGTTCCGTACATCCAGCGATCGTAGTTGCGGTGGAAATCCAACACTGTGTGCCAGAGCTGGTCAAATGTGTTTACTGTCGAGGACATCGTGGGAAGGTTCAGGTAAGGGCTGACTTCAAGGTCCAATAGGGACTCTTCGACGTTGATTTCCTCGGCTTCCTTCTCAATTTCGCGCATTTCTAAGGGGGATGATAATAAATGTCATTGGGTAATCCAGTATATTTAGTATAACACTAATTTGGGAGTAAAATACGTAAAATTTCGGTCGATTTACATAGTAATTAATTTTCTAGCTAAACTATCGTAACAACAACAAAAATTGTTCGTTATAAATCATTATTGAATTATGAAAATTTGTTATATTTAATAATTTTGTTATTCTTTAGGTAAATCAATCCATCATGAGTTTCATGAGTCTATAGAAGTATAACACATACCACATGAATTTAAAATTTTCTTCAACATTAAAAAAATAGTATTATCAAGAAATACATTCAAGCACTCCCACATCTCACCCTTCGATATTTCCTCGATCTCTTTGGCAGCGCTCACCATCTCGTCCATGGTAATCACAGGCGGGTCCTTCTTCTTAAACACTTCGATCTTCGCTTGAAGCGCACTAATCTTCCCATCGAACGCCATGGCACGATTCTTCAACACACCCTCAACGAATTCCTTACGCATATTGAGCCTCGTTGCAGCCAGATCCATAGCACTTTCCATTTCTCGTGGCCAGGTAAATGCACGCGTGTTCAGCTGTATGTCATCTGGACGAAAATCTGCTCGATGCTTTGCCAGGAAAAGTACCAACTCTGCGCTTTGATAGAGACGAGCTCGAAGGACGAACATTGTTGAGTCGCGGCTCTCGAGGAGATAGTTGTATAGCTCGACGACGTCGCGGGTTACTTCTGGCATGCCTGCGTATGGAGAGAAAATAACATTTACATAGATGTTTCATATTAGTACTTTTCGATACACTTGTGAGAAATATGATTTTAGCTCGAGTGTGAGTTTGTCGCCCGAACGAAGCGAGGTGAGCGTGCGTGCTCAAAAATGGCACTTAACGCACGAAATGTCATAAAATAATCACACTCGAGCCAGAATCACATTTCTCACAAGTATCGAACATCATTTTATGACATTTCGTGCATTAAGTGCCATTTTTGAGCACACTCGTTTTGGCAAGTGTGCAAAAAAGTGACACTTTACGCACGGTGTGTCATAAAAGTGTTTTTTTTTTACAAATTATAGTATTGAGAAATCATAACGACTTAATTGGTTTAAATATGATTAAGGTATTATTAATAAAAACATATTGTAGGTGACAGCAACAAATATCACTCAAGAAAAAGAAATAAAATTTAATTTTTAATTTATAATCTTACAGAAAAACAGTAGACTATTAATTTTGTTGCAACTCTCCAAATAACCAAATTCTTTAACCTTGTCAAATATTCAACTTGTTTATATCTAAACGTGAACGAAACATTCCCATATTTCTAAGAGTAAAAAAGGAATGTTAACCTGATATGCGTTCAGCGATCTCATCGAATTTGGCGCAGAGCTCGCGATTGTTAGTACGCACACGGTTGAGGAAATGTTCGCAAACAGAGGAACGCAGGTCGTACAACACCTTTCTCAGCTCTTCGTTCAACTCGCTGCAATCGATCTCAACCATGTTCAAAGGAATCTATAATTCCAAACAATAAAGTACAAAATTAAAAAAGTTGATAATGATGGCTTAGAAAATTTTCAGTGAAATTCACAGATATCAATTATGTTACTGCACATATTATATTTGAATTTCAGAAGATCTAGTAGCACTGAAGTAAAAAAAGTAAATTCGTAAAATTGAGCATCGTTTATATATAGATTCTTAAGGAGAAAACCAATATATTACTTGAAATTATGAGTGTAATAATATAGTAAATATACAGCAATTTTAAGTACAGTATAATTTTATCCCATTTTTATTTACTTAATCTCTATAGTATTTATACGTTATTCATATAAAAAAAGAACTTTTTTAACCAGATTGTTACCCAACAACCGCTTACCTTGTTCCGAAACAAAAAGATCTCCTCTCGTAGCTCGTCGTATCCATTTATCTTAACAGCAAAATCCTTAAGAAAAGGTTCCGGTTCAATAGCCATAAACGCCTTCAAACTCCGCTCAGCCGATCCATCGAGAAGATAAAAGTACGATGCGTACGTCTGTAAATACACCTCTGGTCCTGGCACATTCGCTGTCACAGCGTGTAATGCCTCGTCTATGATCGCTCGTATCTGTGCAAAATTTACATGTATAAGGAAAAAAGAAAGGATATGTCACTGTTAAATTATAACGTACATCTTTTTCATGGCGGCTGACGTTGAACAGGTATTCCTTTTTCTGAATCTCAGGGAACAGGATATTCTGAATGCTAGGGATGCCAGAGGAGACGCCGAGGATGACGTTGAAGCAACGTGATAATACTCTCTTCATGTCAAGGACACTCGGTTGACAGTAGAGCTTAGCGTCTGGGCCTATAGCTGGGACGACGGTTAGCGACATGAAGGGTTGTCTATACAATCGAAGGAAATGTTCGTATCATTGTTAATATACATTAATAAAAAAATATACAATTATATATATACCTTATAAACATAAGATCTCTGTACTCCTCATCGAAAGCATTGCCCTCGGCGTATCCTACCAAGAAATTCCTGAACTCTTCCACCGTTCTTACAATAACTTCTCTCAGCTGTTTCGATAATAGACTATTAATACTCCTAAAATACATTTCTACCCAGGCGGTACAGGCATCGCTCGTTTTATCGAAATATCGTGACCAGGCATATTTCTTCTCGAGGAAAAGCTCAGCTACGTCCGCAAGCCAATCGCCGATTATGCGTTTCTTAGCAGCTGCGCAGATACGCTCGACATTGCCGGCAATCTCAGTCGCCGGTACTGGGAATGTGCCGATTTCATGGGCTTCGAGTACTAGGATGTGACGGTGTCTGCGGACTCGAGTGATGTGAGGTCGAGAGGGGAAGCGATAATGGGTGTATATAGAGTGTGGAGAATGGTTTTATATGCAGAAATGACGAATATAATCGAGTATAAAACGGGATTTACGTGTATTTTATTTTTATTTATTGACTTTTAAGTCCGATATTAAAATTAAAACAATGAGGAGCAGTGTTGTACTTGAAAGGTTCAAGTACAATTTCAATTATAATAATACATGACTTATTATGAAAAATGTTATATTATTTTATTTGCTCTTCCATATATATCCATATATTAAATACTCTATTTATAATTAATTCTTAAAGACAAAACCGAGATAAACCAAATAAATGCTCACCTATCATGCCATATATCTCTTATACACTTAGCGATTTCATTGGTAACGAATAGATCATGCTCCATAAAATGCGTCGCGGTAACTTTCGCCTGATGCCAGGGTACCGGCGCACGTATCACAAAAATTGGCCAATCAATCGGTACCTTATCCACTCCTAGTTGAACCTTTAGTCGAGGATCGCGAAGCATGTGGTCTATTACAGCGTAACGAAGGTTACGCTCGTGAACCTGTGATACCTCGGTTTCGATAAGCTTCAGGTAGTGCTGAAAGCTTGTAGGTATAGAAGGTTGTGGTTTAATATATATGTATAGGATTTATTATATTAGAGGATAATGGTAATTGCAGACTACATACTCCTTGCGAGCGCGTAGCTTTCCTACGATACGCTTCTCAACCTCGATCATGGTACGGCTGTCAAAAGGTTCGACTGGGAATGTGCAGCAGGTTTTTAAATTGTGAATTGTTTCTAGTTGGTCCGGTGCGATAGCTGCGGTGCTCTTAAGTTCGCGGTTGAATTGCAGGTGGATTTCGTCTAGTTGGCTTTCGATCGTACGAGGAAGATCGGCTTGTTTTATCTGCGGTAGCTGTGGGTACAAGGGGCGAAAAAAATGTAAGTACAGTGTATATGTTTCTTTGCAATTGTATATTACTGTGGGTGGAAGTAATATGTGGTTATGGTGTTTGTATGATTTTAATTGATGAAAATTAATAAAAACAGAGGTACTTTTTAGGAATATCGTTTCCTATGTGCGAGATATCAAATAGTGTTGAAAATTCAAGTGATAATATTACTTTAATACAAATCATTTGAAACTATATACTCAACAAATTTATTCTGACGTTTTAAATAAATTATTTATATTTTTAATATTAAAATCTATTTTAGAGCCAAAAACTAAACAGATAAACAAATAAATTCAAGTATTTTATAATCTAATGATTCCACATACGAGCAGTATAAAGAACAGACAAAAGCCTTCTTTATATATGAAGATTTTTACTTTAGAAAGAAAAAGTTCTAATCTTCTTAACACTTGCGTAAACAGTTTATATAACAATCACACTAAATAAATGTTTACGATACTCTCCAAAAAAAGACCTACTTTATCGTCAACCCACGCGCTGCTCTCATAATGACACTCCTTTCTCCTCTTTATCCTCTTCCCATCAGTCTCCTTCTCCATCTCATCCCTCATCTTCAGCTCCCTAAGACTGACAACATTCTCCTTCAGATCTTTCAGCTTGCCAGTTCTCCTTTCCTCAGCCTTTTTACTCTCCTCCGCGTGTCTATGCAACACCTCAGCTGGTGGGTACGCCAATCTTCCTGTCCCATCGTGGATGTTAACCTTTGGTGTTTTATCAACTGCAGGTTTAAGACGTGCACGTAGCCGATGTCGTCGAGTTGTTGACGCGCGAAACGCCTGGTCCATTGAGCGCGTATACGCGCAGGTACCCGACGATCGGCATCCTTCGTCCATTGAGGTGTGTGAAAGGTTATGAGATGATTGTATATGAGAGAGAGTGGAAACGCGGAGAGAAATACGTTGACATGACGACGATGAGTTGTTTGGATGTCGACGTGTGCGTGGGTGAATTTATATGGGGGATGATGATGGGTTGGACGGTTGTGCGGAGTACTATAATAGTGGATTTAGTGTTGCGAGAAAAATTAATCTATAAAGCTTTTATAAATTCTTATAGTTTATCTTCTTTATAACGTATCTGTGTTAGTTCTTTTGATGGAAAATAATATTGTTTTTTGTATTTTTATAAAATGAAATACAATAAGTTAAAAATGAAAAATCGATAATTAAATATTCATAAATAATTATATATTTATTCGTCGTTAAAATATGTATATATATAAATAATCATATCCATATCTTTTATATACATTATATAAAAAATTTCTATTAGATCGGTAAACATAGTAATAATGTTTAAGTAAATATATATATATTTATATATGTCTACTATATACTCTTTTTTTCTTTTTATAAAATATATCTATAAAAACAATTGTTCGATTTGGCACAATTCCGGCATCCAGTCTTTTTCGTTGATAAATTCGTCTACATTGGTAAAAAAGAAAGAAGAAAATGCAATCACTTCTCAATAACTCGTCGAAGGTTCGTTCACCTGGGGACGATCTCGCACTAGATCATCCTCATCTAGATGCGCCGCCAGAAGCTTGGTTGATTGCCGATGACGCAGCCAGTCTGCAAAGAGTAAATACGAAGATTTATAAATTATAATTTGTTTCGGTAAATTAAGAAAAGAGTAGAAAGCGTTCGTTACGTACTTTGATCATTAGCCGAAGAAAAGGTTTTAAGGAGGAACTCCTTGTCGCGTGCTTGCCATACAAGCATCTCCCTTAAAATTCGAACCATCTGTTTCGACGCCTCGGCTTTCGCTCTCAAGTAGTATACAGCCACACTGTAAACGAATGCAATAGATTAATCACGTGCATTTATTCAACGTCGTTAAAACAAAATTACTATATAAAAAAGAAATTACCACATCGCAATAAGCAGAGCAATGCCAGTCCCTGGACTGGCTATCTCGCCGACGACGTTCCAAAACGTGCTTTCTCTGTTCACGTGAAACACTCTCTCGACAACGAGCTCCCAGGTATAATTCGTCCCCGAGAACGGTCCGCAGCTCCTGGTATCCACGTAGATGAAAACATAAGTCAGTATCGTGAGTGCACTGATCATTCCCAAGAAAGTAAGAGCAAGGAACAGCGTCTGTGTCTGCGCAGCTCGCCAAAATTTGGACGGTGGCTCGCAAAACCCAAGCAGCTCGCATTTCTTCGCGTAAAACGTCAGCAGCAGCTTTACCAATACTATCAGCGACAAAGGCGGACTGAAATAGTGTACCAGCCAGAAGAGACTTTGATTATAAATGAGGCCAAGTGTGTTGCGGGCTATGTCAAACGTGGGTGGGCCAAAAAGACGTCGTATCGGTCCAGCCGAGCGTATACACTGTACGAGGAACGAGCCGAAAATTGAAACGACCAGGTCGAGAAGCACCAGACGATATATCTCCTGGGAAAGACGAGTCTGCCAGCAGTCTACTTGCACACCCCGGGTCAGCCAGAACGCTAGAAGGCTCGATACAGCGATGAAGGCGATCAGGTAAACACGGATCATTGTGATGTAGAAGGCGATTCGGTCGCGATTGTATTTCTCATATTTTACCTGGAACAATGAAGTGGTAGTTAATAATATTGTTTTGATTAGTTTGTTATAGAAAGGATGAATTCATTTATAAAAATTTTAATGTGTTTAATTATACGTTGATACATTTTGACTTACCGACCATGATATTAGCGGCGGGAACAGATTAACAATCAAAGTCATAACGATCGGTGCTATCAGTACCGATAGCACGTTCGATTCATCGGCTTGATGCTCGTTAAGCAGTAGCCATAATAAGCCACCTGTGCCACAAAGAACTGCAAATATCAGCGTGGTCATGGCGACTCTGATTAAAAGCGTCCAGAACCTCATCGAGCAAGAGACCGAGTTAGACGAGTGCTTGGATTCCCACAAGAGCTCCTCGAGTTCACGGTAAATTGACGCTGAACGTAAGCTAGCAGCTTTGTACGAGGAGATGCCCCAATCCCAGCTGCAAAAAATTTTATTCGCATAACGATTGTAAGCACCGCCCGACGTTTCGATATAACACTTTTTGTAGGATCGTGCCACTCTGAAAATTGACAGAAGAGAAAAAGATAATAGCGAAATAAAAATAATGTTCTTTTGTGAAATTTGAAATGGAAATTATAAGTGTAAACGTGATAAATTATAAGGTGCACTCACTTGAAACATAATAAAATAAAGGTAAAAATATAGCAAATTAAAAAGGTGGCAAAGTAAGCTGAGGGCATGTCGTAGGAAACATTTGAAGCAACCATTATAGTCTCATTTGTATAGAAACCATAGTACATAATACTGTTTGTAAAAATACCCTAGAATTAAAAGTAAAATTACAATCAAGCAATTTTTCTGAGAGTATAAAAAAACTTATTCTTACATTGCCTAATAATAAGTCTTGAGCACTGAATGTTACATTTTGATGTGACTGCAATAGAGATTGCGGTATTGTAATGAAAGAAATACTTAAAACACAGCCAACTGTGTTTATAATAAACAGCCATCTTAAAAATTTAAAATAAGTTGCTATTCCACTACCAAAATGTCCTTCAATTGTCTTGATTGATTGATACCACAGTTCCATTGAAGATCCTATTTCATCAAAAGCTAGTTTCATCTAGAAATTGAAGAAAACATTTTACTTGAGAATTTTTCTATGATGAAAAGTACAGAGTAATATTAAAATTATTACCTTTGTTATAGACATACTTGTTTGGTAACGTAACTTTTTCCAATATCCTATTGGTTTTCTTTTTGATCTTTGACTCACCGACAATGTTAATTTGGCTTTCACTGATCTTTTGAGAGTCAAACATTGTGGCATATTCCTAATCATTTCAAGTCTTAATAATTCTGATACAGGATCATCTTGCATTAGCTTATTCTTGCGCTCAATATGATTAGCAATCAATGCTGCTTGCTCTTCTATAGCTTCTGGAGATATTTTGGGAGGCATCCTTAATGTTGCGTATGGAAAGATTAAATTTGTTGTTTCACTATTTTCAGAATCTTCACTTTCAGTCCCTGTAAAAAGTTATTATGTTTCTGATGTGTGAAATATTTAAAAAATATTAAAGGAATGATTTTATTTGATTTAAAATGTTTTACTATTACCTTTTTCTCTTGTTAAGTTTTGTTCATATCTAGCATTATTCTTTTGTTTGACAGTCTTACACTTTGCTGTAGTACAATCTACAGTAAAATCATCTATATTTATTTTAGCACTTGGCGAATTTCCATTAGAATTTGCTGTTAAACATATTGATACTGATATTAAAATTATTCATAACATACAGAAAAAAAAATTATTATTTTACTTACCTTCACTCAATTCAATGATTTCCTCAGGAGAGTCATCATTCACACTGGCTGATGACTTTAATTTCGACATCCTGCTATCCTATCACAATTGTTAACTGGATTATTTTTTTATTGTTACTGTTATCATACTACGTCATCAGATAAGGACATTAGTGCTTCCTGCACTATTGAAAGTTATCATTAAGTGCCTGTTATGTTATAAAAAGGTACTGATTAATAATAGATCAACTGTAAACAGGTCATATAAAAGAGAACCTAATTAAAAGCATTAATTAGTAATTATCTTTATAATGTACTAACCCTAAAATTATTTATCACAATAGGATCGTCAAATATTTTGCTTAGAGTTCTACTTTATGTAGATAACCGTTACATAGCAGAAATTTTATGATGTTTTTTTGTCAAATTATGAGAAAGAAAAATAAAAGAAAATTATGTTGACGTTTGTCACGCACGACCATCACAATACATACAAAGAACCTTCCACGCCAGTGTCACTTGTTGAACTTCCTTTATTCACTGTCGGTAAGGCAGTTGTTTTAACAGATCAGCCGGGCAGTACCAAATTTAAAATTAAAATTTCAAATTAAATAGCAAAAAATATTTCTCCCACGCTACCGCAATTACTAACACTCAATATAATTTTCAAACGATACCATTTTGCAGCAAAATAAATAAATATTGTATATAATATACCGTAAATTATACGTTCATCAGTGATTTTACAGAAAATCCATATATTTAGAGGGTTTCAAAATATAGATAAAAAATTTAAAGACACAATTGTGTATTAAATTTTCTGGTTTTCCAGCAATAAACAAAAAAATGTTCAACCATCAAAAAACGCGTATAGTGATACTGGAAGTTTAAAACTGACAACAACGATGAGATAATTTCAAATCTTAATATATAATAGATGGTAGGAGATAGAACCTTTCGCTAGATATTAAAAACAATATTTTATTTCCAAAGTATTAAAATAAAAAATGGAAAAGTGGATGAAAAGGAAAATATTTACATAAATATAAACTTTGACTATAATTCAATTATAAATCATCCTTATATAAATGGACACCATCCAACCCACATACGGCCTAAGACATTCAGATCTGTGGCTTGATCCAATAAACATTGCACCTAGAATCAAAAGTAAAATAGTAACTAAAAAATGTATAAAATTTATATTTTTAAAGTAAAAAGAAAAACCATACCTGCTCTTCTGCTGTTAAAGCTACATCTTTCATTACTGATCTCTTTGTGATGTGATAAGAATCAGTCCCATTGATTATATGCTCATATTTAGAAAAATAATCGTTAACCTCATCGTTATCAACATGAGCATTAGACAATTCCTCAACCATAATCGTCGAAGGTTTCGCTCCGTTCAGCTTCTTCTCTATAACCGCAATCTTTTTCTTCGGCAACCATTTTACATCTACAAAAAAGAAAAAATATTAAAATCTAATCGCTGAATCAAAAACAAACCTCTATAAAAACCCATACCTATCCGTTTCTCACTATCATCTAAAATCTGATTCTTAATCTGTCCACTCCAATCAAGAGGTTCATGAACGAAGACATCTAAGCTCGCCAGCAATGGTCCTTTTTCGCTCCTTAACGCGCTCAGCACATGTGTCATCGTGACTCCGAACAGCGCCTGCTCGTCGAAGGGTTTGAACAATCCAGTGATTTGTGGCGTTAGTCTGAACGGTACGAGCTCAGGTATTAACTGATCTATACCAGCGCCGAAGGCCATACCGAAATCGATACCATAACATTTTCCAGTCTTCACCTCTATCAGCATGTTCTCCAAGTGCCGATCACCTACACCAGTAATCCAATGGATTATGCACATGGTGGCGTAGCTCGCGATGAAGTTCCGACGTAGAGAGACAAAACAATCGAGGGACGGACTGAGCATTACGAAGGTTTTGCGGAAACAGTCCCAGTCGAGCTCACCCACCAGTTCCTTCATCTTCGCGATCACATCTTTCGGTGTATATTTTATCAATGCTTGTTTGTAATTGTGACTACGTTGACTGGATTTGCCAGCCTTTGCGATCCAGTTGTCGTACTTGCCAGCTATACTTTCAATAAGTTCCTTATTCGGTAGCGAGAACTCGACAAACTCCTTCAGCGATTTCGTGTTGTCGACCCACTCAATAAGACCTAAGGAAGTCGACAGTGGTACGACGTTGTAAGTGTTTATTGAGAGGTACCTTTTCTTACAATTGGCATCGTTGTCCAATGTCTTGTTTGTTATACTAAATATTTGCTGTAACCGTTGATCTTGCCTCAGATCCTCTCCAAATTTCACTAAAAATCCGTACGTCTTGGCGTCGTTACCTATTACACCGATTTTTATCGGATTGCACTTCGATTCCATTATCCTAATAAACCTATCGAACTTCAAAATCTTTGTGTGATATCTTGGCAGTGGTTTCTTGTTACCAGTATACTGTCCGGGCATCTCTACTTCAAATTCGTGCTCAGCGAATCGACCAAGGAATGGACTGTATTCCTTCAGCTGCAACGCCAGCTTTCTAACATTCGCAAGTCTCTTCTTCATCGACTTATACAATTCCTCGGAGATGATCAGCGCTGATTTATGAGCAGCTTCGTAATCCATGTTCCTTAGTTTTTCAATCTCAGGCCTAAACTTCTCCAACACCTTATAAATCGGTCCCTGCAGTGCAACTTCTTTAGCTTCAGTAGGATATACTGAATCAAAGAATAACTTGAAAGTCGTTGAGAAACTTTCTTTAGATACAAACGTCTGCATTAAGTGGTGTTTAGCAAATAGCTCAGGCTGACACACACGGTGCAGTGCCTCGAAGAAGGTCTCCATCTTCTTATCTTTAAACAGCATATCGTACATAGCACGAATCTCAGTGTCTTGTCTAAGTTCTGGCAAGGCCTCATACGTCTGTCTAAAATTATACATAACACCATTCGGATAATCCTCTATCAGCCTCTTAACAATCGGTATGAGTATCTGTGCGAATGGCTTGCCGAGGTACGACATGATCTGCGCTTGCCAGGCTAAGAACAACCAACTTGGCACTGCCTCGCTTTTGGAGGAGAACACCTGCACGGCCTGCTCGTTCTCTCGATAGTACTCGTACTTGAGTAAACAGGGGAAGTAGTGCGCGGCTTCAAGAGAACCTAAACTCATAGCTGTGAGGATGGCAGAGATGAATTCCTGATGGAGGGTGAAATCAGGCCTGCAACTTTCATGTACAAGGCTGTAGCAGTATTTACCAAATCTTGCGTAGCTCTCAGCCATCGCTGTTCCTTCGCCTGCTCCACAGACGCTTTTTAGACTGGAAAAGCTGAAAGCCTTCAGTGCGCCAAAGATGTCATCTGTCTCGCTCGACGACGACACATTACTCATCACAAACTCATTGCTCATTACCAAGTTTAACAGCTCTCCGTTCTCCTCTATAGCGCTTCTCAAGCTCGTTGATAAATCAAACAAATGGTATTTTGCCTTGATCTTTATCGACAAATCCGCATTATCGTCGTTTATCAAGTCGTCTGCGATTTTCCACGAGCTCACGTAATAGTTGCATTTCTTTTTCACACTCGTCTCTAGTTCACCGCAGAGGAACTTGTACTTCGAAGCCATGAGCGTGAAGTCATTCTTCAACTTCATCGAATCTTCGTCGTTGTCGTCCAGCTCGTGCACGATTCTCTCCATTAGGAATGTATGCTTTTTCGCTACGTTTTTATTACGCCTCTTCATTGCCAACTCGGCAACCTCCATGCGCTGACTGACGGTGGCTAATACAATTTGATTGAAAACGCTGTAAAATAAACGTAATTTTAAATAAATTTTACTCTTGGATGTATACCAACAACTATTAATACTAAAAGAAATTATTTATTTTTTTTACAAACTTTTTTAAAAATTGATTTAATTACATAATTCGATATTTAAAATAACAAACAATATTTTCTAAATTCTGAGAAAATTTGTTTTATTTCTTTAAGTAGTAAATATATTCCCTATCATTAAATACATAATTAAAATAAATATGAAAAACAAACCAGATAATTACCTCGAATCCTCGTTACAATCACCCATCTTCTTCTGCAACAGATGAGCGAATCCCATTCTATAATTGACATGCATATTCCAGTGCAGCAGATCCTCACCAGCATTTGGTACCCTTCTCCTCCAATACCCCAACAACTCCGTCGTCGCCTGCTCAAAATCTTGTGCCTTCAACGTTTCCGCGTACTCGCTAACATCCCTCAAACCTCTGAGCCTCAATAAAATTCTCCCTCTCTCCTTTTCCTCAAGGACATTAGTCCGTGTCCAAATCTCGCGTAAACCATCCAATCGAGCACGTAAACAATGTCTCGCCGTTTCTTCAGTTCTCTCGCCACAAGCATAAAACACAGCCATTTCTTCGCCATGAGCACGACGAAGTTCAGCTTCACGGCCACCACGTATCCAGTCATTAAAATTATTAACAAACGTCGCGTTCTCTAGCTCTTTATTCGCTGTAAAGTCGTCCAACGCTTTGTGCAGATGTCCACGGAAGATCCAAGGTAACAAGTTACCACCTCGTGGATGTGACCATACTGACGCGTAGTTATCGTTGAGAATCGTCTCGATTTTCTTATATATCTCCGACCAATCAGACAACTCGCTCAGACATTCAAGCGTACCCTCTAAACAATGCTCCTTCTCGTAATCCATAGCTATCTCGCTGGCGTATTCGTAATTGCTCTTAGCAACCGACCAATTACCTGCGGCCTGTTCCAACGCTGCTTTTCTTAGTTCCTCGGAGAAGAGATTCTTCCTAGCAAATATACTATTAACCACATCAACCTCAGCGACGGTTTTATACAGATTCGCAAGTTCGATCCAGTTTTGTTTATCAGGCGACAAGCATGTCAATTTCGCCCTTTTCGCCGCTGGTGATGGTGCTTCCTCAGTTTTCATCCTCTCCCTCTCGATGCTCTCCTCTTCAAGTAGTAATATCCCTAACGAATGTAATCCCATAGTCTTACACATTTTAGCAACGGCGTCGGGCTTCAGTTCCACGTCCTTCGCTTTCAACGCTACCTCAAGAACAATCGGTGCAAAGCTGTTGTTTACCTCTGGTTGCTTCAACACCCTCTCCACTGTAGCTGACACGCGATCCATGAAGTTCGCGTACTCTTCCAAACCCCTAAGTTTGTCTATCAAGCTACAGACGAGCGAGACAGCAAAATCTTTACATACCAGCCAGTCTTTAATAATCGCTTGTCGCAGACATTCGACTAAGCTCGCATGAGTAATCTCAACATCGGGGAACTCGCCGATCCGATACTTCCGGTATACTTTGGCTCCATTACGTCGCTCGTCCATTTCACGTTGACGTTTCTCCAGATAGTCACGTTGTCGTTGCACCTGTTGCTGGCTGTACATATCCGACGCCTCGGCCGCGGTCTTTGGTGCTGCTAGCCTATGAGACAATCTATTCTGCGATGGATCGGGTAGTTTTTTCTTCTTTACTTGCGAAGGGACAAGGAACGCTCCTTCATTCAATCCTCCTGCCTGTACGGTGGGTTCGAACTCTAAGTCTCTGGTGGCAAGTATCCGCATCCAGTTAGCGGTAGCACCAAATGTGGGACCCAACTGTGAGTATTGACTCGCTTGGCTTAACTGACTAGCCAGTGATGGAGCAAACAACGGAGCCATAGATCCTAAATTCTTCCTCCTCCTTGGTACAAACACCTCGTAATCCCTGAAGCTACAATCTGACAGAGCAGTAAACATTGGCCGTTTGTCTTCTTTCGACTTGCTCGTGAGCTCCAGCATAAGAAGACAGAGGAACCTAGGGAAGCTGGCACGTAGCTCAGGTGTGTATGTATCTAGTAGTGCTTGCATGCGCTCGCAGCAGGTGTTAGGCAGCTGTACACGTTCCCGCCAGAAGCTCAAGACAAACTGCTGAAGCTCCTCCGCTGGTTCGTCCACACCGATAACTAGCCAGCGAGTGGAGATAGCGGAGAACCGATGGGGCGGTGGGTACCGTGTGTACACGTCCATGAAGATGGAATAAGCACGACGTCGGTGTTCCAAGAGGCTGCAGGCGCTGGTAAAAGTCGCTACTAGGTCGAGGTATGGTTCCAGCTCAGCTTCAGATAATCTGGGTACGAGCTGTTCCACTATACGTAATGCTGGACCTTCGCAGCCCAGTACTCGCTCACGTAGAAGTCTCTGTAGATCTATCAATATAAGTTCTACCGGTAGCGCCTCTGCTTCGATGTCGGGTAGCCGTTGGAGGAAGAGATCGAGGCAGGTGGGTTTGTGCGCGTCGTCTACGCGGTTAGGTTTAACGAACGTGAACAGATCTTTACACTTGCTCTCAGAGCGACAGCCCCGGTAAAGGGCGCAGACGCACCTGGCGCAACGTTCTTTGCTTGATTTATCAATCTGTTGTAACAGTATCTTCAATTGTGATATTTGCTCGGCGCAGGCAACAGTGTCGTCGGTGAAGCGCAAAAGGTGCCCAAGAGTCTCAAACTTCTGCAAGACAATGAGCTCGTTGTCCTTCCAGTGCTGGATGGAGTCGTGGATGAGGTGACGGATCTCAGGCCGAGAGCATAAAGCTGAAGCCTTTACGTTGGTGCGAAGGAGAACAAGGATTACTCTAACGGCAAGGTCTGGATTGGATTCGATCTTGTCGTCGACTTTGGTAGGGTAATCCAATTGAGTATGCCAAAGCTGGCAAAGGCTCTCGAGGATCTCGAGGTTGTATCTGGTGATGGCGTTGTTTTGGTCGGGTATGCGCTCGATAAAATTGTTCATTAACAGCTGCGCGACTTTCTTCTCGGTGTCTGAGGCTATGACATACTTGGACTCGATGATAATGACGAGGATATCCCTGACGACGTAGTTGAGGGGATTGTTGCGCAAGTAATTGGATGCCGTGTCAGCCAGAGCTACGAAGAAGGGCTTCATGTAGGGTATAAACGCGGCTTTGCAGTTACTGACGACCTTCATCAGGAATAATCGCGCGTTGTCTTTTGTTGTGGAGAAGCCGTTTCTGAAGGTCTTTAAACAATCCGGTAAATTGTCTTGACTGTCATCTGGCAGAGAAACGATCTCGGTGTTAAACATATGCACAAGAATACCAGTAATCATAGGCATGCATTCGTGATCGTTTAGTTGGTCGTTTTCAAAGGTCAAATTCAGCCTACAATCTTTCTCGCCTGTGACTTTTGCCTGCGCCAACAAACTCATGTCATTGAAGTCATACGCGTGAATATCCTCAAGCAGCGTGAGCGATTTCAGGTTATACCTGTGGAAGTAACTAGATGTGAGCTCTTCAAGCTCGTCACCCATCGTGGCTCTTTTGCGAATGTTGATCAGTTTCTTTCGTTCTAGACGTAACGTCGCTGGCGCCTGACGTAACTCGTATCGACGCTCGCAATCGACGATCTTTTCCCAAACCAGCTGATTCTTCGCTTTGTCCTCAAGGAATACATATTTATAAAACTTTTCTTCTTCTTTAAGACTAAACAGAGTGATGCAGCAGTTCATTGCGGCACAGTGAAATTGCCGTGTGATTTCTCTGTCATCGACGCTTTTGGAGGACAAACAGCGGCTGGATAGAGTTTCTTGAGCGAGTAATTGGTTCAGTGGTTTCTCAACTTTGGTAATAGGGTGTTTGACAGTGAGGAAAGTGAATTCGAACCTACCGAACATGAGCTCGAACATGTTGTAACCAGCGATTTTGGTGACGAGGAGCTTTTTACGATCGGCTATGTCAAGGTCCTCAGATTTTGCCGCAAGGTAGTTGACTATCTCCTGACACTTTTCCTTGTAGAATTCCTCAACGACAGATTTCTTATTCAATTCTATTGATGTCAGTAAGAAGTGTCGTAGAACGTCGAGTCTCTCTTCACTCGACTTCAGATCCATGAAGACCTTGTAAGCACCTTGAAGAGACTTCAAGGCGTTTGCATCGGTAATGCTAGCAAAATAAGAACTTAGATGATCCCTTACGCTATCTTTAATTAAGAATTTACAAGCTCCTGCTGAGAACTTCATACACGTCTGATACACGACAATGGACTTAGTTACCGGCAACATCTTCAGTAGCACTTGAAAACACGTCATCGCCTGGAACCTTTGTAATTCGTCTGATTCAAGCTTCTGTAACCAGACTTTGCTATCATCGGTCCTCAGCTGTTGTAAAACTAATAGAAGCTCATGATTGGCTTCGGACATTTCCTCGTTCGTAAGACAGATAAGAAAATTTTTAAGAATCATTGCCTTCTTGTCCAGGTTTTCCGCCGACATGAGTTCTTGCAAAATCCATCGGTATAAGTCATTCGGTAATCCATCTTTTTTTATTGCCTCCACGGGGTTGGCTTTCAAGGCAACAGCTAGCCTGTTGATATTGAAGAATTTTATATTCCTTCTTTCAAAATCATTTGTCTCCCTTTGATACTCATTGCACCTATCAATAACCGTATCAGCCAGGGCTTCAGATTCGGGCACTCGTTTACGATGGGCGAATATGAGCAAGTCCTCGACCAGCGAGAACATCCGGTCTGGGAATTCGATAAACTGCTCATCGAATATCTTCATTGTCATGACTGAATTCTTTAATAAGCATTGGAATATCTGATCCTTAAATGCTTCCAAAAAGTGCTCACCATGGGACATCGTTGTGCCGTTTGACTTTGTAAGTAAGCCGTTGTTTAGAATCAAGCTGATTACAGTCTCGACTATTTCTAACTGCAATTAAAAATTATTATGAATGATTTATCAAACGAACAATAATTATTTAAAAACTAAAAGTGTTTACCTGACAGTCTTCTAAGAAGAATTTCACTAATTCATCTAGATAATCTTTGACTTGTTTATCTAGGGTTTTAGGCGTTTCAGTGCCCATTATTTCGGTTTTTGTAGATTGGAAGATCTCAGTAAGTTTTACTGTTACAGAACTCGACGTAATACCAAGCTAAGAACAATGATTATATGATTAAATTCAAATATTTTTGGAAAGTAATATGTGGTACATACCTCTTTCTCAAAATCGATAAACTCGCATTTTTTTAATATAAACAACCCTCTGACGAATTGTTGAAGTTCACTTATATTCTTTCTTAACTTTACAATCTCTTGAATTTCGGCATATTCCAACAACTCTTCCTTCATCTCAGCAACGAATTTATTCTGCAAGCTTGTAAGATACCTTTCTGGTAAATTTTGCTTCATTATCATCAGTAAACTTTCGAGCTGATTAGGTAATATTTCGAAGATCTGCATTTTTTTGGAAGTTACTCCGATTTTATTTGGGAACAGAGTACAATGAATAATTAGTAGATATAAATTATCATCCCAAGGAATATTTTCTAACCAAAGTTCCTGCAAACAGAATGTTCACATGAATAATGTATTATTTTGTAATCATTAATGTTTTTTTCGAAGATATAGTTACCTTTTTGAGTATTATAATTCTTAGAAATTCTAAAATTTTTAATACAATTTCGTTTGTTAATATAATTAACTTATCTGACTCTGTCGACACATCAGAATACAAAGTAATAAAAGTTCGAATATCTCCATTTACAATTAAAGAAATACACTTTATAAAATATTGGAAAAAAGTGTTTTTTCCTTTCAAAAATGTTTCATTTGTTCTCAGACTTTCAATTGGTAAAATGTTTTTTTTAAAAATCCATGTATAAAAATCCAAAGTTCTTAAGAAACCTTTAGCACTGTTGACCGAAAAGCATTCAAAATCGTCTTTTAAATTTTTTGAAATAATATCATTAATATTACTCACAAGATTATTTTCAATAGAATGATAGTCAGCAATGAGTTCTTTAATATTTTCAAATAGTTCTGTACACTTATTTCGACACTTGGTATCTGCAGAACCACAATAATCAAACAACCATGTTAAAGTACCTTTTAAAGTTTCATCAGGGAAACCAGGAGGTTTCCTTCTGTGAGTATTTTTAGCATTAAAAATGTTTGGTTTTAATTTTATAACTTTTTCTATATGATTGACAGCATTTATAATTTGAATGTCATTACATTCTTCCATGCATTTTACAAATGCATATAAAAGCTCGAGCCAATATGTATTCACAACTGTTATATTCTCTCTGAGAATTGTATACAAGTGATTAAACGCCACAGCTGCAGCCAAGCGTTTTTTATTTGATGGATAAAGAGCTAAATTTGTTATCCTGCGAATAATACTTCTTGTATTAGATGAATAATTTTCAGTGGATTGTTTAATGGACCATTCCATAAACTCTTTTAAATAAATACCACAATAATCTCTTAAAAATGGATTAAATTCTTCAGTCAGCCCTTCAAATAATGCATCTACAAAATCTTGAGGTATTCTAGATTCAGTCATTAATTTGGAGCTTAAGTAATGGATTAATTGCATTACAAATGGATGATACAAATTTCTTATACCATCATCTGGATCACATCCAAGTCTTATAACTGTATTACAAAAACTCTTATCAAAACACTGGTCAGTTAACTTTTTCCCAAGAACAATTGTAATAATTGTGTGAAATAGTTCACATGCTGACATTTTTGTCCTACGATCTCCACTTTTAGTAAGTTCAATAATTCTTGGAATTAGTTTGTCAAATTGCATTTCCACACGAATATCGGGAAAAAGTAAATCACACTGTAAATCATTCTTTTTATTCCAAGTAGCATTTGTACGAATAGATTTTTCATGAACAAAATCAAAGAGTACAGTTGAATCAATTGAACCATAAAAAAGTAAGATCTTCTTTTGCAAAGCTTCAAAGCTTTCATCACTATTAAAAGTGGCTGCATTTTTAATACTTGATTTTTTCTTTTTTTCAATACCTTGATATAGATCAACTAAGCTTTCTTCACTTGAAAGATATGGTTCAGTATAAAGAACTATATTTTTAAAAAAATCATTTGAACATTGAATACTTGAATCTTTTGCCCAATTTTCCAGTGTATCAAGTGCACAAAATGCCAATGAAAGATCAGTTAAGCCAATTTCAAAAGCAATTTTAAAAACTGAGCTTGTTTGATTAACTAGGCCACTCATAAAAAATGATGGAGTATTAAAAATTAAATAAATACATGATAATTGTAACTCTCCAGAAAATCTACAAACACTTTCAAGAATGTCAGATAAATATTGGGGAATTAATTCACGAATACACTGGTTAAGATCCATTTCATAATCTACAAAAACATCAGGCTTTTTAAATATAATTTCAATAAGTTTGTAAAATCCAGATATCAGTGGATGTTTGTAGGAGCATTTTATCAAGTAAATTAATAGTTTTTCTAAACAATCTTGAAATAAAACAGCTTCTACTTTGTCGAGAACGTCTACATATAAATCAACAAGATTTATGAAAAATCGAAAATCGGTTTCATTATTTGCTTTTAATAAAAAGAAATCATTAGAAAAAAAATTATTTTCTTGAATAGTCACGTTCAGGTTTAATTTATCAATGAATGACATTAAAACATTCACAAATTCATTAAAAATTTGTAGGATTAAACCTTTAGAATATTCTTCTTTGTTATCAATGTTAAATAAAGAGCACCAGAGAGGTAAATAACTTTTATAACTAATAGGTTGTTCAGAAGTTTTTTGAAATTCTTGCTGCAACTCTATGTCAACAAGTAGTGTATGAGAACAAGACCATAAAATTCCCTCACGAACTAAAAATTAATGCAAAATTAAATATATATAACAGTACAAAGAGAATGCATTAAGTTGACATACTCACAAAAAGTATAAAAATAATCTTGTTGAAGCTTTTTTTCTAATTTACTCATATTCACAAAAGTTATTTTTAATGCACCTGCTGTATAATTTTCATTTCTCAAATTCATTTCCGGAAATCGTTTAGTTAAATGTATAGTGAGTTCTGTAATAACATTGACTTGATGTAATGAAACATTTGGAACGTAATATAAAATTTTTGATAAAGTTTTCAAATAATCTGCAGTTGCTTCGAAATTTTTTTCATTTTCATTTTCCCTAAAATAAAATTGTATTAATTTTGTTTCAATTAACAAAAATAATAAATGTAAAATATTACTTTGCATAAAAAGATGATGTTCTGATAGTAATCATTTGAAACATTTCATAGGTTTCTGTTGGTAAATATTTTGCATATGCAGTAGAAAAATCTCCAAAACCATGAATAATTAAACGTGCTTTATGAGATGATAATTCTTCATTACAAAGATTTGATATAAAATAGTTCTTGAAGTACTGAAATAGTAATATTATATTCATTACTATTGTAAAAAAAATTATAATTAATTTAAAAAATTGTTTACCAAAAATATATCTCGATTATTTTCTCGTAAAAGAGTTGAAGCCATCATTGCATAAAATCCTCTTAATGCACCTATTATAGTATAATTTTCATTTTCTTCCAAAATAGCATTTAACAATGTATGCCATTTCATATAATCCTTAAAAATAAATGTTGCGAAATATTTCATGTGAAAATTTAAAATATAAATTACTTTGCTCCTTATTGTTTTTTGAGCTCCGTTAGGTTGACATAATTTTAAGAGATAAAAATAGAATTTTTCAAAATAGGCCCTTCTTTCAAATTCTTCCTCAAATGGAACAAAATTAGTTAATATATCTGAAAGACAATCAAGATATATTCTAATTTCTTCTGGTTGTTTATTGCTGTTTTCGTTGAACTGTAACAATTAAATATTTTTAAAATAAACAATTATAAAATGACAACAAATATTGTACAGTACCTGTTGTTTGAAATCTTTAAGTAATTGAGAAAATATTGTCTCAATAGAATTAGATACATATTCTGTTTTAGGACAAGATTTCGCTATAGCTCCTAATACAATATAAAATATGCATCCATCTTAAAAGTAAAAAAATATATTTTGTAACAAGCCAGTCAATAAAAATAAATTAAATTTACTATGTAATTAAATTTTTATTCAAATATTTTACCTTTCTTTGTGTAATACCTTAAATATGAATTTTTGTAATAATCTATAATGTCATTTAGTGGCAAATCATAATATGTAAATAATTCAATTAATTTTTTCAATGTTTCAGCAGCTGTTTTTCTTGCATAATACCAACATATAGTTTTCATGCAGTAAAAACAAACTTCCTGTAATTAACCAAATATTATTAAAACTTGATGTCAAATTTCTAACGAGGAAAAACAAAATGATATAAATACTTTTGTTTGTAGTATGTACGGTTCATACTCTTTTTTAAAAGTATCCATAATAAATTGTAGAAAATTAAAAGCTTCCTTTAATGATCCTTGAAAAGTTGAAAGTTGATTTTTCTGCATACCCAAAAAAGTTTTTATAACTTTGAACACTCCTTTTTTTTCATCAAAAATAATTTCTAAAGTTCTTTCTGCAAACAATGTAAACATTTACAAATGAAGACAGAATATAGGAAGTAGTTTTATTGTATTTTTTAGTATTATCTCATGTACCATTGTCATTTTGAGGTATACTTTGTAAATAGGCCGGTGCTTCTTTTAAAATTCGCGTAAGTGCATCATTATTTCTTTCCTCCCAAGATCTCGTAAAAATTTCCATAAAAGCCTCCGTCGATTCCATTTTTCTTTAGTTTATTAAAATTATCCTATACCAATACTAAATATCACAAATTCTGTGGAAAATCAAGTACTTTCATTCCATTGGATTACTTTCAACACAGAACGTAAACATTTTCTTGCTGTCAAGTGTCAAGCCGGTCACAGCGTCGAATCAGATTCAATCGCAGTTATAGGTTTTCTTATGAATTCAAATGTATTTAGATTTGCATCGTTAGTTATCAATCTACTTCTTTTTTATCACTTCTATAGTAACGTGTATATAGGTATTATATACGTGATAACGTGAGTCATCTACTTATTGTTTGATAACAGTGATCACGTATACTTGCATATCAACTGGTATCAATGTGCAAAAACTTTCATCTTAGCGACGCCGACAACAATATATATATACACATATCGTGAGCGTATATGGTCATATGGGCGCCATATTGATTTTTCGTCATCACGTGACTCCCCTCTCTATTATTTGAACACTAATAATGTAAATATTTCAATATATTTTAATATGTATAAAAATAATAACTTACATTGCTATATACCGTTTCATTGATGTAGATTTTCCATAAAACAGACAAGTAGTTAACTCATAATAATCATTATATAAGTCTATGACTAATCATATATAAATGTCAAGTCTTAGCTCTTAAGATAAAAAAAAATTATATAAGGTTTTATTAATGAATTATAAGACACGTTGTTAAATAAATTGTAACACAATTTCTTTATTATATATAAATTTCATTAATATATAAAACTTTTTAGATTTTTTCAATCTAAAAATTACAAAGTGTAATGTAAATAAAGATTGTTTTTCAGATGACTTTATGCAACATTAACAAATTTACACAATGATACTACAAATATTAAAAACACGGTTAAGCTGCTAATTCTGCTTTTAAATATAGTACAATTACTTGATTTGAATTGTGTATGTATGTTCCATTCAAAGTGGTAATACAAGTAGACTGGAGTATTACGGTTGAATTATTTCAACATTTTACATATTAATAGTGTTTAGTGAGTTATATGCATTTAGAATAAAAAGCATAACCATCAGTCAGTCGACAGTCCACACACTCACTTGTCGCCAATCATTTTGTATCAAAATCTAAAAAATACAATAACTGTAAGTCTAGAAAAAACCATAAAACTTGTACATTATTATAAAATTTTATGACTTTATAAAAAACAGAATAATTTCTCACTGTAAACCATTACTATGTAATTTTAAAAATTTTTACCATAACAAATAAGTACAAAGTTCTCAAACACATCACCACATGCTGTAGTCAGTTTCATCATGATCAAATGCCATAAAGAATCCAAGAATCGTCAAGTATACCACTACATTGCCTGCTAATGTCAGGTAACAGGCTCCCCACTGTATCTGTAATATTTAAATATTTATATATGTAAAAAATATTGTAATATATTAATTAAAGGATAAAATTGTATTATAGTTAGTAATGAGATAGGTAATGTACACTTACAACTGGTGCGTCCATTGGCGACCGTGCCAACACAATGGGAAGAGCAAATGATGATACAACACACCCCATAGTAAGGAATATTGCTAATTCTAAGTATGGATTACTTGAAGATCCAGAGTCTTCTGAATAACGTCTTGCTATCAATGTAGGAATTGGCGATAAAATATAGAATAATACTACGAAGAATGGCCACCAGACTCTGAAATAAATATATTTTTAGACCATTTTACAATAATTAGTAGACATAGTACAAGGAGTTTTATAAGGTTCTCTTACTTGTATGATGGAAGCGCACAGCCAAGTATAACGAATGTCATACCAATTGAACCAGCAAAAGCCAGAGTAACAAGCCTAAAAAAAAAATACAATTAAACATTTTATTTTAATGATAACAAAATAACAATAATAACAATAATTATAAATTTTCTTACGCTATAAGTTGAAATCCAAAACAGTAGCAGCATCATCATGAAACAAAAAGGACAAAAACATTAGAACAACTTTGTAATTTCAAACAACAAACACCACTAAATAAAATTATTTAACACTCATTAAAATTGAAATAGCAGCGGACAAAGTCAATAAAACTACTAATTGAGTATAAAAACTCCTCTGAGAGCCATAACAAAGACAGGAGGTTATAAATAAATCACAACAATCGTCACCATGAGAAAAAAGCCGCCGCTGTCAAAAACATCGACTCGCCAGTCTCTCTACATACGCCTATATATATATATATATATACATCCATCTTAACAAACAAATCCTGGTGATTCTCTAACCTTTGATTCCAGCCATCTCTGCTAACTATCTGCTCTCACTCCCCGTGTACGCGACTCTGCTTCTTCAAGTTCCTCGATGCAATCCGCTTCTCTCTCGCGCGCTCCTCTCTCTAGTACAGCGTACCTATATACTGCACTCTGCACGTATAAACAAACCCACTTGTTACAGCAACATTTCCAGGCGCGCTATGGCTTCTCTCGCCCTCGGAAGAAAAAAATGAGATGACGACGAGAGGAGGAGGAGGAGGACGAGGAACAACAGGCGAGGAAGAAAAACTCAAGCCTTGGCGACAACGACTGCGCGCTTGTGTATATATACGTCTTCTCACTCTCTCTCTCGCTCTGTGGCAGCGTTGTGACGCCTGCGACGACGGCCTGTATACGCACTTTACCTCCCTATCTAATGCAAATACAATTGGGTTCAAGTCATTTACTCATTTCGAGCGCGTGTGCGTGCGTGCAGCGGGCAGATCGCAGAGCAGATGAGTAGATGACGATTTGCGAGTATTATACGGTATATACCGGGACGGGAAACGGAGAACAAGCGGAACAGTTCTGTTACCAAGCCGTGAGGCGGCGCTGTTTATATTACGTTGATGTCTGCGTATAAAATATTTTTTAACAATAAAACAATTGCTTATTACGTTGAATAAATATATATTATCTGAATAAATTTGTTTGTTCTTACCTTTAGAAATAGTTTTGCTTGTAAAAATGTTGAACAATATAATATCATGTGACCTGTGATCAGCTGATGTGTGTGCATATCGGGTAACAAGTCAAAGTGCACGTGTAAAAAGCGGGAAGAGCTTTACGATGTATAGGAGTGTTGCAGTTTTGACGGCGCCATTGACTTTTATTATAAAGCTTTCAGCAAAAATGTCAAAATGGTTAGAGTATTTTGGAAAAAAAAAAGTAAAGCGCGTCACGTGCAGTTTGTACTGTGACGGGGGATGTTCAAATTCCAAAGCGAAAAATCATCCCTTGACTTTATTCATTTTAATTCAATATTAAAATTAACATTCAATATTTATTGGTCAAGGCGAAACTTAATAAATAAATTATTCATAATAAATAATGTACAAAAACTTATCTCCCGTAATTATTTTATTTTTTATATAAATAAATGCGCTTTTAATATCGCCGCTCCGTACGAAGACTAGCACATTTTACGCTTATAATTTTATAAAATTTATTAAAATCAAAGAATATATAAAAATATTTCCATACAAATAAGTTTGGATGTGTCTAATTAACATATATATTGTTTCCATTGATTTTTTAAAACAAGAAGATTCAAAGTGATAAGTGAAATTAATTAATTTATTAAAATAAATCATTTTTTTTATCCACTTTGAATTTTACTTATTAAATCTATGGAGGAATGAATATACATATTAATTAAACACAGTAAGACTTTTTTGTACGGAAATATTCTTATATACCCTTTGATTTTAATAAATATTATAAAATTATAAGCGCGAAATGTGCTAGTCTTCGTAGGGAGTGACGATATATACTTATAAACGTTAAAAAAAAGGTAAAAATAAAATATAAATTGAAAGATCTAAACTAAGTACTTTTTACGTGCTCGCACGCCTATTTTATGCGAGATATTATTGAACTATATAACTGTATTTATAACAAAAGTTGACATTAGCTTTGGTAAATTAAAATATATACAAAGTTATTACTGTTGTAAATATTTAACTGATAGTTACTCCCAACATGGTTCATATAATGATAGCCTGCAATTTGCAGCTCGTCTTAGTATAAGTATACTATAAAAAGTATTTTTTAACAATATGTACCTGTTATCTTATTTATATATTTTGGCATGAAGTTGTCTAAATTTTCAATATTTTTATAAGATTTAAAAAAAAATGTAACTAAAAAATTTTATGGAAATATTTTTGTCCGTACTATTCATATATATATATATTTTCCATTTAAAATTTTATTTTTACTTAGTATTAAGTTGAACATTGATCTATAATAATTTTTAAAAACTCATTTTAGGTCTTAGGGTTCAACTTAATACGGCCTAAATTTTATAAAACCACACCAAATTATTGCACAGTTAGAAGGAATCAAATTATCACGTAAAAATTGTATCAAAATTTTCGCTAATGTAAAGAAATAACTCAGTGACGTAGAATTTCTAACTTGCTTTTTAGCTAAGGCTTTTTAACTTGAACTTTTTAGCAATACTGTGTTTCATATCTTTGGAGTTGGGATATGAAGTGCGGGCTACCATTACGACTTTACGACGAAACCCAGTTCGTCGAACAAAATAAATAAAAACATTCCTTCAAGTATATCATAAAATAAGTTTTAAGTTGAACTACATTTGAACTTTTTTACAGTGTATATAGTTTCGAAGATATTAAACTTTATATAGGATTGAACTGATTTGCTTCTATACCACATTAATTTTTTTCTATATTTCTATAATCATTATCTATTATTATATGTATATGTTGCAAATAAAAAATCTTCAGTCTTGATAAGGATATAATATTTTTACACCGTAGATACCTAGTGAAATAAGTATGCATCTAGTAATACTTGTATAAAACTTAGTTTGGAAAGTGAAGAAATATGCGATTTTAATAAAGCCGATAAATAATAGGTATTGAATTTTTTTTAAATCGATCCCGTTTTCATAACTCTTAGTCTTTCAAGTAAATGGTAAGTTAATCACGAAACTTTTTTGCAAAAATAGTATTTATTAAATTTGTGGAAAAAATATTTCACAATGTGTAATTTGATTCTTAAATAATGTAACTGGACAAGAAAAGTACTTTTATAAAGTAGATAAAGGAACAAAAGAGAAATAAATAAACTTAAGTAGCGGGACATTTTCCTGGTATGTGCAGCCATATACCATAAAGTCTCTCGAAAATCGTATTCATACAGATGATCAGGTTTACTGTCGTGAACGCAGGTTGAGTCAATCGATAACTTTTTACGATACCCCGTCCCAAGTGGGCAATCGTTTTTTCGTTATACTCAGCATTTAGATCGAGTGTAGACGGTACCAAGTCTTTGTACTCCATTGCTAGTTCTAGTTCAGTCAGTCTATAGCGTGGATCAGAGGACTGAAATTTTTTTTTTGTTTTAAAAATTAATAAAGAATCAAGGATAATATTGAAGTTTAATTCAATGAAAAAATTCATGTACTTTAAAGCTTACCCTTTTCTGAAAAAGTTTCATCAAATGTGGCCATTGTCTTCGACAAGCTATGCAGTTACAATCAAAATTGTAACAGTTCTTGAGTAAATTTCGTCTAGGTATAGTGTCAAGTTCATAAAACTCTTGCTGATAACAATCAAATATCTATAAAGAGAAATTTGTTATTTAGTGAACTATCTTTCAAAAACCAGGCAAATAAATATTGAACAAATTTGTTACATACCTGATCACCTTTCTTAATAAGTCGAACAGCATAAATAATAATATGATGATTACTACTGTAGCATCTTCTTGCATTAGGATCACAGCTATGATTAAGTAAAGCAGTGATTGGAGCGATATAAACTCCTGCAGAGCAACATTCTTTTTTCCAACATTCAAGCCTATCAAGATCATTCTTACAAACATAATTACCATTCCACATCTATTATATAAATAAGAATATTAAAAACAAAAGTGTATACAAAATTAATAAAATGAGAAAATATGTTATTTACTTCATGATGATTAAGTTCACTAATACAACTAAGCCTTAAAAATAGTGAACCAAGGAACAAAGCATTTTTATTATCTATGTAACTGCTACTATCTTGATCATTGAAATCCTCTCCAAAAAATGAAGTATTTCGAGCCAAGGATCTCAGTATCCATGCAGTATTTTCTAAATGCTCTTTATGTCTATCTGCTGAAATTTCCTTTGCTAGAGTATAAACTGATTTAAAACCATCTGGCTGAATTACTCCATCTTTTACAAATCCTTTTTTAAAGTCTAAAATTAAATAATAAAATTACAAATACTATCCATAATGAGTTACTTTATCTTCATAAAAGTATAATTTATGCTTTTTATTAAAAAATTAAAAGTCATTACCATTAGATTCATCAAAAGCACTTAGATCAGCTTTGAGATTTTCAATACCACCAGCCTCTTTAAGACCCAAAATCATTGTCCTTAAACCAAGCCGTGTTGTAACATCCTTCGGATCTTTTTTTGAGCAGGCATAAACTGAACATTCTATATCATGATACTGTTCCCAAGCCTCCTCTTTACATTTCACTGAGCAAAACATAGTCCAAGAGCAATTATCGCAGGGAATATTTGCCCATGTAGTTGTAAAACAATGTGAACAATAAGCATGTAGTTTTTTTACACTCAAAAATTTTGTATATGGTTTTTCTATAAATATAACTTCTCCAGGTTTGATATCTTTAGTAGCAACTAAATGTCTACCAAATTTTCCATTATATTGAATATCAACTGCTGAAAAATCATTAACTTTATGTTTTTTGAACAAAGTTTCTAACATTTTTGTTTTTTTATCTTTTAATTTTGGTTTGATCATTGATGGCAATTTCAACTCAAGCTTAAATTTATTTATCTGATTACTAAAATGTTTTTTAACTTTTCCATCTTCAATTCTTTCTAACAATTCTTGTACTCTTCTTATAAGATCTGTTGCCTCTTCTTTATGTCCTAATGCAAGCAAACACATAACTTTGCGGCAGAATAATTTTATTTTATAACTATCATCTGTTGTGATTTCCACTGCTCTATCTATATCTGCTATTGATGCCTCATACTTTAATAAATGAGTCAGCACAGCTGATCTATTCCCATAAGCCTTAGCAAGATCCTCAGTATTTGGTTCTGATGCTGCTATACTTATTGAATAAAATTTCCAACACTGTTCATGATCTTCAGCATTATGGTTACGGCTTGTGAATATCAAATTTCCTCCATTTCTCACATTATTAGCAACTTCAGAATTCTTTGAAACACGTAGGTACTCTGAACTCATAAATATTTTACAATGTTCTGAGTCAAGAAATTCAATAAGGGTTGCTCTTTCATTGTCCATGGCTGTATATATCTTTAATAGTAAAAAAAAATGTAAAAGTAATTTTTATTATTTTAGATATCAGTCAATTTATAGATTGTCTATTGTATGATCATGTATAAAAAAGATATCTATTTTTAATACAAAATTGATATTGAAAAATCAAATACAGTAGAGAAGATGAGATGTTTGATCTGAAATAATTATTATTAAATTCTTTCAAACAAAACAAAGACAAAGGCAATATATGATATTTGTTTATTTCATTATAACATTTAGTACAAAGAATAATAAATTATTAATACTATTATTGATATTTATTCTACGTTATATTCTAATAGTTCGCTGTCAATTTAAAAATATTGTATCAAATAATTGTAATATTTTTAAAATAAAATCACGTATCAACACGCAGAAAGAAAAGTGTGCAACCTTACCGTAACGGGTGACAACAAAGAATGACTATAATAGTATTATAACGAATTCTTCATATCGCTAGCAGACCGTTGACTATATGGACTGGCGACTGTTGGTGTATAATATATAACACTATACTACACATGTTTCTTTGTTGACAATTCACAGAAGACGACGGAGATTTTGGAGAAAAGATGTGTGTATAAGTGTAGGTATACATATAAGTTGCACTCATTATAGTATCAACAATATTCTGTTTGATCATATTTTATACACATACTTTCGTTCTAAAGTTTAATTAAAATATAAACTTAAGATTTTTCAAACAGATGTTTTAGAACATTATTTTAAGATTTGAATTTTTAAAAATCTTCTAACTCTTTCTTTTCGGGCACCTGTTTAAAACCTGACTATTTACGTATAATCTCACGTGCGTGCATGCGCGCTTTTCTTCTTCTTTTTTATTGGCTACGTCTTCTAGGCTGGTGCCGTTATGACTTAATAAGCCGTGCTCAGTGGTACATCTTCTATACGTACAATATATTTAGAGCGGTAAAATTAATTTTATTTTATCGTCTTTATTTCCTTTCTTCACCGCTCCAGAGGGTAGAAAGGAAAAGAAAGGAAGGAAGTAAAGGAAAAAGGGAAAATGGAATGTATTAAGAAGGAAAAATGAGTTTTGTAATCCTAAAGAAAAAAAAAGAAACAATAATTAAACGTATATAATAAACAGCTTTTCAGATAATTAGATATAATTTTACAACTTTTGCTGTTAGAAATTTTTTTTTAAATCAGAGCAGAAAAAGGTACATAATATTTAAATTTTTTAAAACCATTTATCAAATAAATTCTTTGGTGTTGAAATCTACGACAATTTCAAAGAACATGATCAATATCTTGAATAATAAATGGTCAAGTAGCACAAAATTTATTGCCAACAATGTTTTTTCTCTATAAACTGAAGAACAATGAATAATAAAAAATTTTAATCTGTTCATAGAAAAAATATAAAATCTTCAAAAACAACAACTTTCTTTTTTCAGAGTAAAAATTGTTCAAGTAATAAATACCAGTATTATAGATCTAAAATTATTTGCTGAATTTCTTTTTACATAGAGCTGTAAATTCTTCACAAAACTACATAATTTTTTAAAAACAATATCTTTTTTTACATAAATACATATATATACTACCTTGTTTGTTTGTTAAAGATATATTAAGAATTTCATGTTTATTATTTAAAATACCATGAGCATTCCACTGAAAAATTTTTAAATATATTTGTCATGATTATAAAATATAAAAAGATGAAAATAAAATTAACTATGAAATGGGAGTTGATGACAAGGGTCCTGAATAAAAAATATTGTTAACAAAAGATGCAACTTGCATTTCAGAAGATAATAAAGAATTATTGGAATCAGAAAAATCAAAACTGAAAGACGGCACAGGACATTTTTAATTTTTTTTAAGGTAATTTGTAAAGTTTCAGAGTAAGAATTTTTTTAAAGATTTTGTGTGTTGTTTTGGTTGTCAGAAGATTTAATGTGTTTGATATTAAAGAATACTTAATATAATTAAGTAAATTTGTCAGAATTATTAAAGAATCTGAATTTGAAAAAGTGTCATTGTGAAAAGAGTTGTCTGACAAGTGTCTGACAAAAGCTGAATAACTCAAAAGAAGTAAAAAAAAGAGAAAGAAAAAAAAGCAAGCTCGAAGTATACGTCCGTCAGCAGCAGCGGCCGACTCCGACTGTCGCGCGACTCATGCCATGCGCATGCGCGCACGCATCGATTTATTTTTATTTGTAAAATTCAAAGATGGAGTTTTCCCGCGATTCACCGGCACATAGGGTTATGTTTTTCATTAATATTTGTATTTAATTACTCTGTATAAGGAAGACGAAATGATAGTTGATGTTAGTATATCATTTTAAACACCGACAATGGTGAAAATTCTAATATTTAGTGTGAATATGCAATTGAAGAAAAAAATAGGTGTGTAGTATAAGAAGTATACACAAATTGTACAGTGGAGTTCAACAGGTCGTAACTTGCATATAGTACACGATTTGATAAGGAAACTAAACGAAGATGTATTCACAATACAAAAGTTTGTCTAGTCAAAAATGTAGTCAGTCAAAGATGCAAAAATTTGTAGAAGATGCTAATACAGAGGAGGTAAATTTCTGTTTTATAAATAGGTATGTTTATATATTTTTTTAATAATAAAATAAACACTATTTTGTTTTTTTTTCTAAGCTTTGCAAAATGGTACTAAAAGTACTAAATACTACAGAAGCTGTAAAAATGTTGGATGACATTTTGCAAGGATTATCAGAATTAGAGAGATGTCAAGAAAAAAGGCAAAAGTTGGTATTGGCAATATTCAATGCATTAAAAAAAGCTAAAGTTACGACCAAACATGTGGATAATATAGTTAGTCGGATTGTGGTTGATTTTACGCTATATGATAGAACACATCTTGTTAAACTTGTGGATTATTTTCTAGATAGAATTAGAGCTAATGATGATGATTTTACAAGGTATTTTTAAATTTTTATTTACGGCTGCATTATTATTATATATAAAAAAAATTTGTCTTTCTAATCTTATCAGTTGGAAAGATGTATTACCATTGTTATTGGAGAGACTAGAAGAAGAAAAGTCTATAAATCATAGAGGATCTGATGTTTCGGGTAAAGAGTACAAAATCAGTGTAATTCGTTCAATATGTGATATTGACTGGGATACTCAAATTCTAACATCTTTAGCTAAAATGTTTGTGTGAGTATACTTTTTATTAAAAAGAAAAAAAATTCTTACAAAATTCAATACTTACTATAATTTTGTAATACTTGTTTCAGAGAGTTAACTACTGATATTAAAGATAAAGGAATTCATTTAACAATAATGAAGGCTTTAACAAGCAAATTAATCAGTATTGATTTAAATGAATTACCTCCTTTGGCTCATCAATTATTAAAGTTGGGATCTGACAATAATAGTGTCTTGTTATTTTCATCATTATCTAAATATTTTGCTAAAGTCTATTCTTCTATATCTGAAGAAAATAGTTCAGAAGAAACTAGTGAATCAATAAGTAAATATATCTTTTCGTAGACATTAAAGAGTAAATATTAAAAAGAAAAGTAATTTATGTTTCATTAAAAATCATTTTAATTCTTACAGTTTCATCTACAGTGACAATAAAAGAATTGCAAGAAGTTGAAAGTACAGTTTTGTACTATATTTATCAATCTGCTCTGGACAATTCAAAAGGTACAATGGAATATTTGAAGTGTCTCAAGTCAGTGGCTAATGCACCAGAATACATTCTTGACAGTTTTGTAATGTCAGTACTGTTGCTGCTATCTGGTTTGTACGAAGATCAAGCTTTCCAAATTTTGAAGCAAGCACTTTTGCGCCAAATTCAAGACGAGGAGAACAAAAATAACAGCGCTTGGTTACGAAGAGTATCCCGAGACGAGTCGTCCGCAATGGAGATTATTTATCAGGTCATTGACAATAGCAATACTGATCGTCAGCTGGTGCTCAAGGGTATGGTAGATTTTGCCTTTGTTTTATTGAGCGTCGAGCGTAAAGCAGGCGCAGAGCAACACCTCCCGTGGGAATACGGCTGTAAGATACTTCAAAAAATCGCTCGAAAAAGACACGACGCCGGCGGCACTATCCTCGAAACTCTGGTAGACAAAATAGTCAAAGGAGGCATTCACGTTATTCAATATACAGGTGTGTTAATTTCATTCCGATTTCAAATTTCTAAAATGAAAATAAATAACAAATTTCTCCATTCAGACTGCCTGTCGTACATGTGTCGTCGTTTGACGATGACGGTGATCGAGCAGCAGGTCTGGATCACGTCGCTCCTCGAGCAGCTGCTCGTAATTCCGGGTGTTGCTGCGGCTCACGTTCTACGGGCAATTTTACCCTTGATGCGTGTCTCCGGATCCATACGTGACCAATTGATTATGATCCTGCGCAAGGCGTTGTATCGCAAGGGCACCGAGACCCGGCGTATGGCCGTCTTAGGATTTTTGCAGTTTCTAAAAAATTTGAAACTATCAACGCTAACGGCGCTTAGCCAGTCAGCCGATTCCTTGTCGATGTCTAACGGTGCGTCAACATCGTCTTTGTTTACTCAGGTATGTTGCTCAATTGTTAATGCTGGTGATAAATTATTTATACTGACGGTTTGTCAATTGATAATTCCAATTTTAGGCTACATTAGAAAGACCATCCCAACGAGCTGCGTCGAATCCATGGCACAATACGAGCTTGTGCCGTGAAATTCTTGCGATACTGAGCAGGTGCTTCACTCATGAAATTGAAGTTAGATCGAACTTATATCATGGTAAATAATTACCCATGGTTAATTATTACTCCCCTAACCATTTGCAATAAATTTAAATTTACAATAATTTTCAGAACTTTACTATGGTATCGTGAAAAACCAGGAGCTCACGGAATACGTTGTTGACATGTTACTGGAACATCTGTTTCATTATTACGAGAAGGACGAACAAGTCTTACCACCGCTTATATTCGATAAATGTAATTCCATCCAGGGGATCGACGTAATATTGCAGGAACCATTAGCTGACCTCGTGTTTGCCCTACAGAAGATCTACCTAAAGGCCGCCACATCTGATTCTCCGCGTATAGATAAACTCTCCGTTGTCCTTGAATCGCTTTGCAAACGTATGGCGCAGACGGATCTCGAACATCTCGGTTTTGTAAGCACAGATACATTGTTAAGAATAGAAAATGTAGTGCTGTAATCACATCTCTTTTTTTATAAGGATGAAGATACGGATCTGACGGATAACACGCCAAAAGCTCAACAGAAGCTTCTGAATATCAAGTCAGCGATCTCGGTATATGAGGCGCTGATAGCGTATCGCATCGCATCTTGGTCAGTCGACAGCGTGAACATTGGTCAAAGTGTGGTAGCCCTGTACAAGGGTTACTCAAGGCTCGTCGAGCATCTAAAGCGCGCGAGCAAATCCAACAAGGGTCCTGGACGTAAGGGTAAAAAGGATAAAGATAAAGATAAGGATGGGAACGATGTGACAATAAAGAAGGCTGGACGCCCAGCCGCTATCAAACTGCCAAATACTGTCATGGATTTCGATACAGTGTCAAAGAGTATTATTCTTTTGCTCAAGTAAGTGCTCAGTTGTTCGGTTTTATTTTGGAGATTTTTACATTGATTTTTATTTTGTTCAGTCCGTCAAATTCGTACGCAACGGCGGACCAAACGAACGGCATCCGAGGTCGGGTTGAATTCCATATCTACATATTGCAGACGTGTATGCAGCTTTTCCAGAACATTAGAACGTTGAAAGATCATGATTTGCAACATTATTTGGATCTAAACAGACATAACTTTTTCACTATTGGAGAGTAAGTATGAAAATACTGAATTGTTAGAGATTTTATCCTATCATTATTATTTATGAATTTGAATATAATTAGAATTTTATTTTAGAACTTTGTATAAATATATCGTATCCGATTTGCAAAACGTAATTGCGTTCAATGCACAAATCGTGGGTTTGGGACTGGAGTGTTTTAAAGAATGCTGCGACATCATTTGTACACTTTATTCGTCCCAATTGCCGAACTTCCTGGAAGCTATTTGTAAGTTTAATTTTTTAACAAACTTTATTAAAATATTTTTTAATAAAATTATTTGTTAACGAAGGCGGAGCTGAACCATCCCAAGGTCTTTCACTTCAATTACAATCGTTGATTTTACCATTAAAAGACATTTTCATAGTTCAACTTAAAGAAGAGGAGACTGAAGAATTAGCAGGACAAAAAGTACCATTACATTTGCTTGAAATCATCTCCAAGCTAGTACAAAAGATTATTTTCAATGAATTAAAAATGGAGGAGGTGTGTTAACAAATACATTAATTTACAACTTTTGATGAGAAGTTAATCATTTTAAGCATTTTTTTAATAATTTCAGATATTCGATTGGTTGAGAAAATTGTCCGAAGATGAAGAAAACGTTGATATACCAATTGCTGCAATGATTCTACAGTTGATACTTTTAATAGAAGAGCGAAGTTTAGAATACGGGGATACGATTCAAGATTTATGTGTCGAGATTTGTGCAATATTAGGAAAAATTGATAAGGTTACTTGTTTTTTTTTTAATTTACTATAATTTAATAGTGTTTATTTACTAAAATTAAATAACATATAATATTTATTTTTAATATTTAGAGTGAAGTCACTTCGTCAAGGAAATTTCAAATGTTAAATGAAGCAAGCGTTTATGTGGCCTTTATTGCTATAAATAAAGTATTGTCATCAAAAATGCAAAATGTTAACTGGTTGTTAGGTCGATTAAATGCAGAACATACTGCATCAATAAGTTTGGAGATAGATAATGATGCTAGTAAGTATATATTTTTATCCACTATAAATACATTTTTATGAATTGTAATGTATTTTATTGAAATTAATATATATATATATTACTTTTAGATCGAAAAAGGATAAAGGAGAAAGAGCAAAGCTTATGTCGTCAATTTTCATTCATCCTCAGTACGTTTGAAATTTTGGCAAGTGCCAAAATTATGCCAGGTCAAGCTTCTGAAGCAATTTTCAAAAACTTACAAAAAGTTTATAACTTTGCGTGCGCTCTAGCAAAATACTTTAGGAAAAAATCAACCGCAACTAATCCAGCGTTTCAGTCAGTGAAGTATGCAGTCACAGTTTTTTTATTATCTATATTTTTAAAAACATTAACGATTAAAAAATTGTATATTAATATTTCATTATTTAGATTCATTCCAGTAATCCAAGGAGCTGCGTATGCTTTAAAACACACTATAACAGAATTAATATTACATGTTGAGGTAAGACTTACTTTCTATAGTTTTAAAACAAGATATATATGCTTATTTTTTTAATTAAATAAAAAATTTTATTTTATAGTCTTCACAAAGTGGAGGAAAGTCATCTGATCCCAATGTTCAGCGAAATAAAATTTTGAAGGAAGTTATGGTCATACCTGGTGTTGTACAAGCAATAGATATGTTTGATAAGGAAATTGCATTATTGGCAAAAAAAACTAACGTAAGTACCTCGCAATAAAATAAATTTGCATATTTACAGTGGTTGAGAAATTTTGCATAGCTAATGTTGAAAATATTATTTAAAAGGTGGATTTAATGAAATATACAAAGTATGATGCCATTAGAGATTTCAGAATACAAAATAGCCAGTTAAAGGAAAACTTGGAAAAAATGAATATTAGTCTGGTAAGTTAAATATCAATGAAAATATTATTAAATATTAAATATTAGAATGATTTTTCGTAAAAATGATATTAATTTATTTTAGCTAATAACTCAGGCAGGCAACGAAACTGTCAATGAAAGCAAAGATACAGATGATAATAATGATGATGATGATCAAGATGATAGCAGTTCTGCAGATAGTGAAAGTGATGCAAGTCCAGCCAAAAAACGTCGTCGTGACAGTTAAAAAGTTAATGTTATACATGTGCCTTAATTATTTATTATAAATTAACTTATTATTTTGTGTTACAAATAGCATACAGTGATATCATTAATATTTAAAACAATTTAAGGAACTTAGATTACAAAGTTTAGTTTATTTAAGTAGTTTAAACTAATTATGATTTAACTTGAGATATTATGATATCACAGTATAATGTATATAATGTATATGTATAAGATACTTTATAAACTTTTTACTTAGGTATTATCTCAAAGCTATATTCTCAAATGTATGAAATATGCTTTTAAACAAGAAAATGAAATTTTAATCTTTCTAACTATTTTGTTTACTATTTTTTTTTTTTAAAACACCATAGGTAACTTAATATTGTTAAAAGCTTAATAATATGAATGAAATATTTTTATACCTCTCGATGAAATAGCAAAAAGTATTTAGAATTATTTACATAAAATATCTAGTATAAAGTTAAGTACAGATAAAGTCAAAAATTGATAAGACCTCGCAGTCCTACGAATACCGACGTTTAATTACTCATTGCTCCACTTTTTTTGTAAGTCCAATACTACTCAGCTCCATTTTACTATTTACATATCAACATTTTAACATCGCATATATCAATTTTACAGGAAAGCCATATCCTTATCTTCTTTTCCTCAATACGGCGCTAACAACGTAAACACCTGTGTGCCACTGTCTAAACAATTGCCGTTCGCGGCCGCAACAATCTACTATACATCACCAAACAGCGCGCTCCGTTCTCCGCATCATCATCGCTCGCAATTAGAACAACAACAACAACAACAACACACAGCATGACGCTGTCGGCTTGTATATATACATATATACACAATCACGCACAAGCAAGGCATTTAAACCGTGTCGTCGCGCGCGCGCATGTGCGCCTGCGCCCGATAATGAGAGGCGCGAGCGAGCGAGCAGCGGCTCTTGCGAAGTTGAGTAGGTTACGGGCGACGCGTAGCGCGCTGCTCCGAGCAGTCGCCGCCGCGCCGCCGCCCCCGAGCGATCGACCGCTCGCCGCTTGTCTCGCACGCCGCGCGCGTGTGTGTGAGAGTGTGAGTGCGCGTCCAGTTAGAGAGCTGGTGCTGCCCGCCACCGAAGACAGATAGACCGATATACTAGAAGCAGAGCCAGAGAAAGAGAGAGAGAAAGTGTGTGTGTGAGTGCGCGCGCGCGGCCGCGTCAGTGTGAGTGTGTGAGAGTGCGTCTACCGTATTATGGCGCAGCATGCGGCGCCGGCCGTCTACCTCGTCACCTCGCTACTACTGCTCCAGGTAGCGTTGGCCCAGCAGCTGCCAGCCCAGCAGCTTGCCAAGCATCAGAATCATAATTCATCCATCGATGGGGTACTAGGTTGGTCCCACGAGGATGGATGCAAGAGTCTACAGCACCTGAAGAATGTACTCGGTATTGAGCTCACCTCGCAAAGGGCCAAGGAGATCAAGCTCTGCATCAGTCAGGTCGCTAATGATGTTAGGATCCTACAGGAGGAGAAGTGAGTGTGTTTTTATGATGGAGTAAGAATAATAATGGTTTTGGGAAGCATTGTTGGGCAGTGCATGACTGGGGTATTGGCTGGTGCAGTGGAATGCTCTTTAATAGAAAGAAGCATGCACTGTGCTTAATTGAGTTAGAATCACTGTTTCCATTGGAGAATAGCTGTTGATGCCACACAGCCATTCTCAATAGCAGTGTAAAGATAAAAGGTTTTAAGATTCTCAATCAATAAGAAATAGTCTAATTTGGAAAAGTATCAAAATATTTTATTCTTGAAGATCTAATTAAGCAATAATCTTTTAAAACATTATATAAGATGTGTAAATAAGTGTACCCAATTCATGTCTTTGCAAATCTTTATATAAAAGTATTATCAATGAGTCAATAGTCAATGAGATCTCAAGTGTAAATAAGATTTAATGACCGTTCAAAATATATTTATTTCTATAAATTATCTAATATGCATTTGAAATATAAATGTACAATTTGATGTAGTTACTGCTATATATTTCTTAATAATGTTATAATATTTATACATTATTTTATTTTGTATTTAAATGATATTGCTCATAAGCATGGAACAAACTAAGCAATCAATTTAACATTTCACAAACCCACTGTCAACAAATTTTTTTTTCAAATGATACCAGATTTTTTTATTTACTTCAGATAACATACTTAATATCAGTCATTCTTTAATATTTCGTTAAATTGTTTATTAAACTTGTACAATTATCATCAAGGGTTATTAAGATTAGTGAGTATTTCTAAAATAGAAGATCATGTTACTTAAGGAAGTAAACAAAAGGTTTTATTCTCACTCCAATAATGGAAAGTGTCTCCAGTGGATGCATTACTGATAAGACAAGAATGCGTAAGCTGAGATATCATTAACCTTTCTGCACTGTGGATGCATAAAAAAAAAATAGAATGTGTGTTTTTTTCCAGTTACTCTAATTCAACTTGTCACACTGCTTAAAAACTCCATCATGACTATACTGATTGCAATGTGAAGTATCTCTACAGTTGTGTACAACTCAGTGGCCTGTTTGGTAGTAACAGATATACCTCACATGTCAATAACTGCCAATCATGAATAGTAATTGTCCACCTCTGCGACAAGTGCATTCAACCTGAATACAGTGTAGATAACCTTGGTTACATTGGTGGTAAAGCCAGTCTATTAGTGCATAAATTTTTGCTGTCTTTGAGCGTACAACTTGTTTCATTGAATTACACCATTAGAGCGTACTCAATGACTTAAGAGTAGCAATTAATTGGTCGGCCGGTGAAGAGTAAACATCCACCCAGTGTGTTGATACCAATTCCATTGAATAAATGAGTGATGATACCTATACATAGCACTTTATTAGCTCAAAGACAAAAGGTGCTTTGTATTCCATTACCAGTATATTTAATAAATCTACGACTTTATCAATTTAGTACAAAGTCATTATAATGCCATTAATTAAAAAAAAAAGAAAAACAAAACAAACCACTGTATTATACCTATATATAAATCTACAAGTATCAGTAACATTTTAAACGAATTAAATCACGTATATATAAATCAGAGTTAAAAATGTATACTAATTCCGTCTCTCAATTTTCGCGTATCAGGGTTCCAGACACTGTTGTTTGCCTTATTTAAATGTGATTCACTAAGATATTTGGGCTGCGTCGGCGGCGAGCGATAAAGAAGAAGAAAAAAAGTTGGTTCTTTTAAGTTACATCTGGATGTATCCGAAGTGTAATCGCACGAGGAATGAGGCAAGCTTTTTTTTCATTTTCGCTCGCGGAATTCGATTCGAAGATACGGACACATGGACGGGACATAATAGGTATTATATATTGGAGAATGAGACAAGAGATTGCGCGCGCGGGAGATCTCACGTGAGATAATTATAAAATCGAGAGGGTCTCACGTGCATATACGTGCGTAAGTGTCCAGAGGAAAAATAAAAGCTATTTGGTTATCAATTTACCGTATAGGTACCGCATTTCGTTGTAAGGTTCGCTATATAATGAAGTATGAGTGAATGCGGACGGTAAAAAGAAAAAGAAAAGAATCTGCGAATCAATCTATATATAACGAGAGTTTTGTGAAAAGAACGTCGTTACCGAGTATATAGCTATTATTAACAATGATTTTCATACACTTTCTATACTTTTTCCCTCGTTTCGACGACACAAATGTAGCCGTATACAATATTATTATACAGCCTCGCGTGAACCGTTGATAGTGCGATAACAATATGATGTCATCATATAGCCTTTATTACCCCCTTCACTTGTATATATGCGGTAATCATTTTAATGCCACTGCGACTATAATAACGAAATACGTATATATATATCCAGGTGGCGACTAAGCTTCGCGCTTTCATTAAATTCCCTCTCTACGTATTAAATATTTATTTTTGAAACCTATATAAAATCGATATAATCAATCCAAAATCCCTGAACTACTGTTTAGTTACAATTCTCGAGAGAAGCTTGCACGGGTATCAAAGCACCCGCGCGTGGCTTTGAATTATCGATTGCTCTCGCTTTGGTCAATTAATTCTCTGTATATTACACGCTAACTCTGATGTGTACATATATACATGTGCTGTAATATTATATACCTATAGGTTAACAGCAGGCGTCTGGAAAATTATATTACAACTATATATGAGATTAGGAACGTTTATTTTTTATTTCGCGTCGTCACGATACCCTCTTTTACCTATATTATATATGTATTTAACAAGCTTTTATTTAGTAACTTTTTAGTTATACGTTCGGCGGTGAATCATTCGTCCACGTTATACCTACCATTATATTACTATACTAGAGAGCTTGCGAAGCAAACAACAACCATATATACTTTGCGCACCGAAGTTCATTGGCTGCTGAATTCTTGCTCCAAAACCGTCAATCCATCAACCGCTTAAAATTCTACCTCTATAACCATTCCCCCATATATAAACACACACATACACACATCCGCATATATAATCGATCGTGTTCCGTGCATGCATCATCTCTTACTTTCTTGCACGCTATATCCAAATCTTACCTATATATACTTACACACACACACGCACGTACGGCGCGTGTTATACCACCTCGATCTGGTTCACCCCGGCCCTAACTTGTCTATACATATATATACCTATATCCACAGGACGTGGACTCGCCGCCGCGCGCGTAAACATACGTGCGCCGCGGTGTGTGTGTGTGCTCGTGATGTCTGTGCGACTTTTCTCGGAGAGGGAAGAAGAGACCCGAAAATAACCGCGGGCAGAAATAAACCTGCGAGACCACGCGCTCTCTCTCGCAAGAGACGATGCCTACGTCTATGGCCTACATTGAATGAAACGCACGCGCGCGCGCGCGGGGGTATATTATATATTGCTGATGATGTTGATGATGATGATGCCGTGTGTGTGTTGGTGCGGTGGTGTAATATATAGAATGAGATGACGACGCGACTTGACGTCAGAGGCGTGTCTGGGACGAGGCAATATGTTCCTGTCTTCTCGTTAAGTGTGTGATAAAATCGGTCGATTTTGCGATGTTGCGTATATGAAGTTTGTGATTTTTCCTTTCTTCTGACCGGGTAGTGTATAGATAAGGTTCGATGATGTCGGGTACAAACTAATTTTTTTTTTTTTTAAGGAGAACCCGTGACTGTTTATTTTATGATTTTTAATAGATGTGTATGTGTGGGTTTTTAGGCATGCCGAAAGAAATAAGAGAAAAAAGAGGTTGGGCAAAGTCTATATGGTAAAGTGGTCCAACGGTTCTATACATATATAATGTACGCGACGAATCTCAGACTATGTGTAGATGAGCCATTCTACAGGAAATCGTTCACTTTACAGTCCAAAAATGGAGACCCGTCATTTTTGAGAGCACATTTACCGAACAAGTGTTTTTTCATTCTTTAGGACATTATAAATGAAATGGAAAAGGGTGCCAAGTTGGAACCATGTGCCAACAATTAGTTACGGGCTAATTACTGATAATGAAAAAATGACTAAAAATAGCTCTAGTTTGATTCAAAATAATTCCATAAATAACAACTCAACATAAAATTCGGAAAAAAAGAAACTAAAGAACGAGAGCTTTCCAAATCTTTTTTCAGAATTAGAAAGTGTTGATTCCTTCAAAAGTTACGTGAGTTTGAAATTGGGCTTGAAACTGACGAAAAATGGTAGCAAAGGGAGAATTTGGAAATAACTATCGAATTCGTACATGATTCCAGTATTTCGTGAATTTGCTATGATTTTCGCCAGTTTCAAGTCCAACTTCAAACTCACGTAACTTTTGAAGGAATCAACATTTTCTAATTCCGAAAAAAAATTTGGAAAGCTCTCGTTCTCTAGTTTCTTTTTCTTTTTTGTAATGTCCTAAAGACTGAAAAAAAACTTGTTTGGTAAGTGTGCTCTCAAAAATGACGGGTCTCCATTTTTGGACTGTAAAGTGTACGTTTTGTTGTAGAATGGGCCATATACATATCTACACTATTTCAAAAGTATAAGCAGTACAGCTTGAGGTGTATAGGAAAATCCCAGACTTTACTCTACCCTCTTGACCCCATCTCTATATAACACTTCACAAAACCCCTCTCGGATTTCCCCAGCCGTTATTGTTTAACCGTCCGTTCCGTTTCCTCGCTATACCTATAATCATTTTTCTTCTCTTCTTCTCTCCTGTACGTTTCAGGTTAAACCCATCAGCGTTTGCTTTTATATACCAAGCGTTAATCAATAATATAACCCTCGCGCGTGGTTATATATCGGCGCACCCACGCAACTCTCTCTTTTCCTTCGGACCCTCCCTATATCCACGCACCACATATATAAGTATAAAAATAAACTCTCTCTCACTCTCTACCTCCATCGTTTCTTTTTCCTCCGCGCACGTGCTCACCGCGCGTTCACCTTGAACGCGTTCTTTTTTTCTTCTCTCTCTCTCTTTTTTTTTCGTACGCCTCATGCGCCTCTCACTTACTCGCGGTTGAGTATATATATTTTTTTGCGCGCGTGGGGGTCTATATACATATACATACGAAGTCGTTAAGGGGAATTTTAACACGTAGTGGTGGGGTTGTGGAATTTGAGATAATAAATATAGTATGATGTAATGGTTTTCTTTAGCTCTTATAGAGAGATGCGTGTGTTAAATTTTTGTAGATCATGGAAGAGGGAAAGATTTTCATGGATTGTTGTGAGAGAGAGAGAGGAATTATTATAGTCGGTATATATGCGCGTCAATGGATGCGTTATTTCCGGACGCGAGGTTTGAATGGACGGCAGTTATTTTTTTTTTGTACGTTTAAATTAGTCATAATGACGAAAACGGTGGATGGAATTATGAGCCACGCGTTGTATTTTTACAATTGTTAAAATAAAATTGGTCGTGTGACGGTTTTCAAGAGCTATAAACGTAGTATACATAAAATGATAATTCGTGGGAACGAAAAGATATTAAAAATGTGTTATTTGGATTGTTGCAAACAAAGTAAAGTATCTACCAGAATAAAGAATAAAAATGCCATTTTAGTACAATCATATCTTCCACGTATATATATATATATATATACTTATACACTTTAGTAAATGAAAGTGGAAAGGCTGCATCTCACATCCTCCACCTTGAATTTCAAGGCGCCCGATAACGTACAGAAAACAATGTCCCTCCATCTACATTGCACTTTTCGGAATTCATCTTTTCCTCTATATATACATATATACATCGCTACAAGCAATATAATCGTTTCGAATAGAACGCGCGCGCGTGTTTATATCGATTCCCTAAATATTATTTCTAGGTCAGAATTTACATTTGCCAACGGAGAATTTTCACTTTTTTTTACGGCTCGCGGTTACAAGGTGTATATATACACATCTACTGAAATGAAAACAAGTTCACTACGACGTAATACATTTTATTTATTTTTCGCGTGTTGTAATATAACAACGCTGGTATAAGTATAATTATAACAAAATAATTGCTCTTTTTAATTTAGCATATTATCTTTTATATATATCTGGTATGCATATATGAAGGTGGCTGTTTAACGCGCAAACTTTTATGCAAAAAAGGACGAAGTGTAGATCGATAATATATAACCTTTAAAATGCGCGTTATATTAACGATTTCTTTTTTTTATAGGTATACACGACAAGAAACAAAAAATGCAACGCGCAGAGGTAATTTCGTCGGTATACCCAGGAGTACAATATATAATATGTGTAATATAACGTAAAAGCTTTAAAGAGAAAAAAACAAGAAACGAATGAATTATTCACGATGTTCCAAGCACCTCAGTACACTTAACTCTCTCTCTCTCTCTCTCTCTCTCTCCTGTGCTTTGAAAAATTCTCAAATTTCTACACTTTATTTATTATTTATCCATTATACCGTCAGCAGCGCCTGCATCAATATTTATCTCGCCTATATAGAAAATTCAAGCAAACCTCTCCCCAAGGCATATTTCCATTTCAAATTACCTACACTTTAAGGAAAAGTCTCCTATTCCTTCGTTTCTTTGTATATACCCGTAATTACTGTTTCGCGGAACCACTTCGCCCCCGCACCGCGCACTAGGAGAAAGGATTTCAAGCGCGCCTGCACACTTCCTCGGTTAAATTCCCGAGGTCGTGCGTTATTGTAAAAGAACCTGCACACGTGAACTGCATACAAAAATCGGGTATTTATCGAACGGAAATTTCTTCTATACCTTATAGCCAGTGACAAGATCCTCTAAATTACAAAACATATGTATAGAAAAATTCCACCGCAACAAAAAAGCACACACGCACTATATACACCCTCTTCTTCTTCTTCTTCTTCTCTTTTTCAATAATCAACGTACCGCATCCTCTCTTTCGTTTCGCTCGAATCAATAACATCACACAGCCAAAGAGAGAGAGAGAGAGATAGATAGAGAGAGAACTGCTGCTTCCACCACCGGCGCCGCTGCATCGCACGCGCGCACCCTTGAGCTTGGCCGTGAGAGCCGCCAAGGGCTGTCCTTGACCTGCTTTTTCTGCGCGTCTCTCTCTCTCTCTCCTCCGGTACCCACGTGCTGCTGCTGCTACTACTGCTGCAGCTTTCTCTCATCCTGCCGTACGTTGCGTAATATATGTATATGAAGTCTCGCGCGCGGTCCTCTGTGTATATGATGATGCCATTCGATGCAGATGAATCGAAGTCGATGAACCGAATGAAACCACTATACTAGAATGAATGTGATGTAGGATTTAAAGGTTCGATGTTGTTGTTGTTTTTCTTAATAAGAAAAAAAGAGGGAATAAAGGAAAATCATTTTCAATTGTAATATAATACAAAGCACGCGGCGTCACGGTTCGAGGCTTTTCAATATAATCGCGCTCGCGTATATACCTGTATTTTACGCTTGGTTTGTCAACATATATATATATACATATATACAATGTTAAAAAAAATATAAGCTTATAGTTGTTGTTATTATCTATTGTTCGAAAACTGAAAAATCACGTAGAGAAAGCTACGATCCGCCTTGAGTAGTAGTAGTAGCATTATATACGCGGAGGAAACCTTCGGATTCTCGTAGTATATATATATATATATATGTCCAATGTCGTTGCACATAGTGACGAAATTACCGTGTGTTGTGCACACGCGGGTTTCCCGGAAAAATGATGCTGAATTTGGTAGGATGACTTTGGTATAAGATACTTGATCGTGATGAGTCTGAAGTTTGCATACCGTTGGAGTGCCACGATATATGTAATTTGTAAAATTAATCGAAATTATTAAACAATGGAACGTTTGTCTTAACTTTTATATTATTTAGTTATTTTATACAATAAATTATTAATTGATAAATGTAACCTTGGAGTAAAATAAAGAGAATCGCACGTATGTTATAGTTTATACGAAAACCAATTAGTCACACGTATATATTATACATATAAGATAACCGCGCACGTTTTCATTGTACAATTAATCATAATTTTCCTCTTACACACTCCACTATATACTTATATACACTCGTTCCCTGATACAACTTACAGCTTTACATTTAATATAATCCAAAGAAATAACAAAGCAGTGATCTGACCCAACGGTGTTACTTGTTAACAGACATAACGGCGTGTATATATACATATATACCTATATCAAGTCAATACTGGTATATATACACACCCACACACATACACACACCTGTATATACGTGCGACAATGCGCGCAACCAATATATAATTCGAAATCCCGTTGTTACCTGCTCCTCTTTTTCGTTCGAATATCACCATACACGTGGCGATTCTCTGTTTAACTTTTGCTGCGCGTATATGTCGTATTGCGATTGAACATTCATGTAATGATACGTTTGGATTTCGGGAAAAGTAAAATATCAAATTTCCCATTGGCACGCGTATATAATGTGACATAATAATAATGATCCACGTGTGTGTATATATATATGCGACTAATCGATCGGAATATCCATCTCTCGTTGTGCTCGTTATATACTTTTTTCGCTATATGATGGCTCCTGATAACGTGAGAACAACCATGTCGTATATGTGTGTACGATGATTCACTTACGGAAGCCAGTCGAGTGTGAGTGAACTTTCTTACTCCACCCGCTATATATATATATATATATATAATATACATAGAGACGACATACCGATGTATACATAGTTTTCGCACGGCTGAGTATATGATTTATGAGGAATTTTTTATTTGTTGGTCTACTATATATACATATTTGCGAACCCTTGCCAATGAAAAAGGAGGTTTACACACATATATGTAAAGGATTTGGTCGGAGAACTCTCGTACCGCGTGTATATATATACAATATAACATATGGCAATAAAATATAATTGCAATTAACTTTACTCGAGTATGTGACAGGCAGAAGATAAGAGAAATATATATATATGTACTTATATTATCATCAACAACTGTATGATGCGCGCACATATCTATATAACCTGTGATGCGGTTCACGTGCGTATATAATATAGATCGGGACAAAGTCATAATATACGCGTTATCGATCTAGGAAGTATAATCATAAATTAATTAGGCCGCTATTTCCAGCTCGCGCATATATACGCATATTATAGCTAATAAAACTATCGAGCCAATTATAGCGCGTTAACTATATTAAACGAGAGCCGAGAGAGAGAGAGATCAACAGAGTCTCAATTTTCTTCATCAATCGATCAAACGATCGCATATATAAAGCCAACGAACTCTAGACACTACATAAGTTGTGTCGTCAATTTTGAGAAAGAAGAAAAAGTATAGACAATACGATCGCCTGTGATTTTCTTTTTTAAATGTATGTCGATACATTTTGTTACGTAACTATATATATATATATATATATATATATACATTCGTAGCAAGTGAGTTATACTGGCTTGATCCAGTGTGTCTGTGTGTGTGTGTTTTTTTTTATATGTATGCCGAGGTCAATAGTCTCGGAACGAACGAACGCGACCGAGTGTGGAAAAGTTTCTTTTTTTCTTTTTTTCGCACATATAAAGCAGATCGCTTCAACCCTTTTTTGATTGAAACAGCACACATATAGTTATGTGTGTACACTAAACGAGTTATTATGACATTAAAATCAAGCGAGTTAGCCGAACTGTAATCAAAATTACACGCGGGGCAACTCGATTAGTCGGTGCGTATATATAACGTTGTTAAGGCACTTCGAGCTTGTTTGCACGATTGAGTTTTCGGGTCTCGTGTGTATATGTGTATGATGTGACCGTGATGAGACAATTAATTAAAGAGCTAGTGTGCGTATATATATATATATATAAGCATTGGGAGAAAAAGTTTGCGTGACCGAGTCGGTGCGGACAGTTCAATTCCGCGAAGTAGGCTAACGGTTATAAATCAGAGTAGGAGATGGATGTTTGTGTACGTGTGTTGTGTGTGTGTGTATATATTAATGGCCGAGTTTTGTAATAGAGGAAAATTCGTCGTATAACGAAAGAAAATGAAATTCCAACCTCGTCGATATATAGCGACTGACGTTTTTATATATACACTGTAAGAAAACTTCGATATATTATATAGATATAATATCGTTACATTTTGCATTTCAAAATACACACAATGTGCATCTATATACATGGAAGTTTTCTAACAGTGTACGTGTATTGGAGATATATAACTTGCTGGAAAAATTTTGATATATTATTATATACGAAAATGGTCCCGTGCGCGAAACGATTTATCAAAAGCACACGCGTCGTTTAGTTTCCTTTTGTGGCTTGGTATGATTGAGGACTGTACATAAGTCACCTGTCGTTGTCGTTTTCCGTATTATATATACCCCTCGACGTCTTGACGTGCGGATTGTCGTGGTTTTGCTAAATGAAAATGAAATTGTTTGCGAGGGAGAATTACGAGAAACGTGATTATTTGCGGATAATTTTGGTAATGGAGATAGCAAAGCGTAAACATGCGTCGTTCGAATGACGCATAATGAATTATATATATGTGGAGTTGAAGTTAAAATGTTTTATTTTTAGTTGGGTGATTAAGGATATAGGTTAGTTAATGGTGTTGTTTTGTTGGTTCGTGTTATATATTAATAATAACGCGAAATAAGTGAGAGTTATTAGCTTGAAATCGATACGAATTACGTACTCGATCCGTTTATTTATAACGAGTAATTATAAAGAAGACTTATATATATGTACTAATTAATAAAGTTAAAAGTTAAATATATACTTTAAAAAAAAGTTTACCGAGTTCGCGTCTGTATACTGCTAACTGTACTATATTATACATGCGAGTTCCCGAGTAACGTACACGTGTATAAAAGGGGTCCACGGAAAAAGGGGGGATTATCTATTTTCGTCGAATTTGAGTTTAGTATCTTAATGGATATGTACCTGACGTGCTATACTTATTAAGAGTTGCGATCCATATCGCCTGCACACTCTTTTCTTTTTATTTCATGGACAGTGTGTGTATAATATTTCACAACTTATATCAATTATATTTATTATACATTCAATCAGACGGAAAAAAATGGTTAATTAAAAAAATATCCCATCTGTTCAGCATTATAGCGATACAAACAAATAATAAAGAAATTATCACAACCAAGTTATTGCAGTCATACTTTGGTAGAAACTGAATTATATATTTAATTGATGTGTCTATACCAAACGAAATGATAATTAATAAAAATCAATATTTAACAATATAAAACAATATACCTAAATGTATAAGATATTTAAATTTACTTTACATTGGTACACATATTCCTCAAATAAAAGTATAGAATATTAAAGTTTTAACTATATATAAAGTTGAATACATATCCTTTCATATATAACTAACCACAACGAAATAAAAAAAATTTCAGCTCACGTACACGTCGTGCCCTGGGCGAGCCGTTACTCTATGGCGAGCCACGCATCGAGGGTCTCATGGTCGAGACGGCTGGGAAGCTACATTACGACGACGACGGTACACCCCAGATACTGGCTGAGAAACCAGCGGTGATTAGGATTTTCGGTGTTGGCCTCACCAACAGCACTGTCATCGCCTTCACCGATCAACCTGGCCAACGTGGCGATATCTGTGACAAGATCAAGTCCGCTGAGTTCCCGGTGAGTAGATTTTGAAAGTACTATTATAATATTTATAATAGTGTTGGTGGTTTGGAAAGATAAAGGTTAATTGGGATTTTCGTTTGGAATGTTTTAGAGAGTGGATTTATTTAAATTTTGTTTTTAAACTTAAGTGTTGAGTTGTGTTATTACTGAGAAAATTTAAAAATATTGTATATGAAGCAATTGTTTTTCTGTTGTAAGTGAGTATTTTTAGGTAGGTGTAGTCTGGATAATCTTACGAAAGTGTATAACAAAGCTGAGTTTTGGTTTTGCTACAAATACATTTCTCGGTATGTGTATACGTTTCGAGCCAGTACTACATATATATATATATTGAGATAAAAACTGCTGTAGTTATAAAAGTGAAACGTTTCGTATCACTGCGATATCCCAGCACTCTATTTATTCGAATACTGAAATTCCATATAGAAGTCATTTATTATTCACTTTGTCTCTGACGACATTCTGATTTTTTTTTTCTAAATGACGGAATTTTTTTCTTTTCTGTTTTACTTCTCAACGGTTGAGGAAAAAAAAAGGTAATAATTGTGTTGCGAAACACATACTCGTATACCACGAATTATTATCGTATCAGTATTTTTTTTCAATATTCAACAGTATTATATACGATAAATAATGCTTTACATAATAGTGTAAAAGTATAATTTTCTGAAAATCTATATACTCTCTAAAGTTGAATTAGTGAAAATTACTCCACCATTTCAATTAGTGAAAAAAACTACTAATCTATTAATGGATATTTACTATTTCATTCAGTAGTTTAAAAAAAAATATTAATCAAATAGTGAATCTTTACTAATAAATTAGTCATTTTTTTCGACTAATTGAAATGGTAGAGCAATTTTCACTAATTCAACTTTATAGAGTAGAGATCACTGGCGATTCACATTCCCCCGGAATCGGGAATTTACGCGCGGGTCGCGTTAATCATCGCCGTCGCGAGATTTATTCGTTTCAATTATATCTAATTGAAGCGCAAGCTTTGCGCGCGATAATTTTCTATCCTTGAAGCCTTGAGCTGGAAAAATAATTATGCCATTAAGAGTATAACGCGCGCGCGTATATATATGTTCGCTCAGTTCTCTCGGTGAGGACAGCGAAATTATCCTTATCTCAACGTATGTGTCGGACTCAACTCCCGTCACTCTTCTTCTTCTTCTTCTTCTTCTTTTTTTTATTTCACGATTATACATAGTGTCATTTTTCTACATAACGACTTTTAATTCAAACAGCAAACATTTTCATTCGATAACTTACTATATATGTGTATATATGCATTGTTGCCTGTGTTGTTTATTATATATGTACGTCGCTGAAACACGTATACGTCTCACATAACTTATATATGTGTACATATATGTACTTCTGTCCAAACACACCGCACTTCTAAAAATAACACACACATCCGCCAACGTTCTCCAACACAGACGACGACGCGCTGCGTTATCTTCGCCCGCGAGAGGACTACTTGATTAAGCTTTTTAATGCGTCAATTACCTCGAGCTTCCACATTTCACTCGCGCGCCGCGTGTATATATGTATAATAAGCTTATTCTGTGAACCAGACGCGCGTATAATGAAATTTTGTTTCCTCGTTTCGAAAAATTTTACATTATTAAATGTATATAAGTGTATAACTGCGTACGATAAAAAAAAATAACCTTTATATAGCATTGCATCTTATTATGACATAAACAGCGTGACACTGTCAAAGTCCATATGAGAAGTGACACGATAACTGTTGCGCTTTGGAAACGCGTGTATACGAAATAGGCCAATTGAATGTTCATTCCTATATGTTCCCGCACTCGCGCGCGCGCGCGCACTTAACTCGGTCCCCTTGTCGGACGAACTATCAATCTTTACTAATAAAAAAAAAATAATAGTACGCGTGCATATACATATATATACACGCACGAAACTTTCTTTGGTACCCCTGTGGTATATAACGGTATACATGTTAGCGTTGTGTATATATAATAATACCGCGTATTACATCACAATCGCTACCAATATCTAGACGTAGCGCCGCGTTCCTCGGTAATTTTGATAATATGTATAGGGAATGTGTGTGTTTGACCAGGAGAGAGGGGAATTCACTTTTATATATATACATATATATGTGCGACGATGACGTCAAACGATCGCGCCGCTCGTTATCATACGCACTTAAATATATATATATATATATATATATATATATATATATGTGTGTGTGTGTGTACGAGAATGTATGCTTATACGGCACTTCACGCGGGTTTTCCCTATATAACAACATACGCTGAAAAAGGTTATCGCCTGCGCGCTGGATATGTGCGAAATTTATCGCAAAATTGGTTCGGTTTCGGATCACTTGTTGAACGCAGGTTCCAGAGAGAAGTTTTTGAATGGTTCACTGCTGTTTTTTAATTTATAGTGGATCGGAAATGCAAGGTGGATATGAAGAACTTAGGGGTTTGAATATATACGGATGATTCGGTGCATACATTTTTTTTTTTAAATAATGATGGTTGTTCTTTTCGATGTTATGTAGTGATCGGAGATTTCAGAAAAATGAATATAGTTATCTTTCGTTGTTATTATTGTAAACTAAAAAGCAACAATTTCAAAAGCAAAATATGCCGTTCCATATACGTGTCTATACACGCATTCTTATGTCAACCATTCAAGTTCTCAAAAATCGTACGATCCCGATGACACACCGTACTTTCACTCTGATTTAATCATTACTACATATAGAAACTTAAACGCGTCGACATACACTTTGACCTACCGAAACTTACTCATCGCCACGTCTCATGTTATCTTGGCACGTGTGTGCGCGCAGCAAACTTACCCTACGTTTTCGCTCGTCTCGCAACTTTGCTGGTTTACACCGATTACGAAAATAGACCCATATAGACATTCCTCTTCTCTCCCACGTAGCGTTTCGCCAAACTTCCGGTCTTCGAGGTTTGAAAAACTCATTCCGATATATATGAGAGATGAAGATTATTATGATTGTCGGCTAATAATTTTACAATTAATTATAATTTATTATTTTCAGATAAGGGATGTGTTGGGTGGCACGACTGCCGTGGCTGACATAATGTTGCCGTTGGGTCCGCCGTTTTACGTCTGCGCCAAGCAGCGGCTTAACGATATCGAGTACAAGCTGTACCAGCATCAGGGACCCGAACGTCATAAAATTGTATGTTAAAATTTTTATTCAGATATAGTATATAATATACGTATAGTTCTGCTAAATGATGGTTGTAACAACGAGGAGAGATGAATTTGGAGGCGCATGGTATAGCAATTAATTTTTTTTCTACACTTGATTTGTAGGCCATGTAATATATAGGTCAAAAATATTGAAACGCATATAGAAGAACGGTCAATTGTTTCTTATTGAAATTTAACGTGGGAAAAAAGATATGATCAATATTAATGGAGACAAATAATAGTAATAACAAAATCTTGAAAAGTACATATTAAATGAATGGTTTATTTTTCGAGATAATTTTCAAATTCTCCTTTTTTGTCATCTATTGCATGGGATAATTCAACAAAAAAAGAATTTATTGCAGAGGTGTACGTCCCAAATTATTTTTCTTCCATCATTGTTGCAACCTTGTCAGGACACAGTTACAATTATTACACACATTTGTATATACATATATTTATAATGGTACAATATCATCGAACAGATTCACACATACAAGAGTATGTTACCATTGTGGCTGTGCATCGTGATAATCCTGACCTGCCTCTCGTTCTCAGCCCTCTTCTCTGGGTTGAATCTCGGATTGATGGCGATCGACCGCACGGAGTTGAAGATACTTTGCAACACCGGTACAGAGAAAGTAAAGTCACTTTACCATTAGTTCACAAAAATTTTTCGTAGTGCTCTCTTTCTCCTTCTTTCTCTTTTGCCATCTACATTTATATTAATTTATATATATATAAATCGCTTTGTACTGAATTCACACGCATTTTGTTTTTGTTTCAAAACGTATACGGGTACCTGTTCGGTTACCTGTTCTAATGTATACTTATATATATATTCTTTGTCTATTTGGGATATTACAGGAGAAGCAGTATGCACGCACGATACAGCCAGTACGTAACCACGGTAACTATTTGCTCTGCTCTATTTTGTTCTCCAATGTCCTTGTAAACTCCATCTTCACCATCATCCTCGAAGAGTTGACCTCTGGGTTCGTAGCTGTGTTCTGCTCAACTCTTGCTATCGTTATCATCGGTGAAATTTCACCCCAGGTAAATCATCTTTTTACAATTTATTATAAATACATGTGCATTGTATTATACGAATAATCGTTTATTTTTGTTGTTGTTGTTGTTTGTATAGGCTATATGTAGCAGACATGGGTTGTGCATCGGTGCCAAGACGATTTACGTGACGAAACTGACGATGTTACTGACATTCCCGTTAAGTTATCCTATCAGCAAGCTTTTGGACGTGCTGCTCGGCGAGGAGATCGGCAACGTTTATAATCGTGAGAGACTCAAGGAATTGGTTAAGGTGAGTTTCAAAGGGGTCGTGGGGTAATTAAGGCTTGTGTCGATTACTAAAAAAGCTTTTGGCTGATACTTTGAGTTAAAAAAAAAATTAAACTGGTTTTTGAAATATTAGCTGTAAGTAAAAAATTTACTTTTGAAATATGAATTCAGCGAGAGCTTAAAATGAAGCTTTTTATTATCTACTTTTTGTTCATTTTGACATTACTACAGTTTTACATAGATGTCGACTTATTTAGGTCACCGCGGGCATCTATTGTCCCTAAATATTGTTCGACAAGCTGTTGTTTCTCAACCACAGTAGACAAAATTCTAGAAATGAAGTTAATTTTATTCGATTCAACAAAATGACATCCTAATGTTTTAATTAACAAATAGCTGCAATCCATTATTCGTTTGAGGAAAAATAAGAATAATCTCAACATAAAAATTCTATTATATTAACACCACTGTCCCCTCGATTACCATATTTCTAAATATAACTATCAGTTTTTCCTCGATCCTGTTTATTAGTACGCGCGAATATCCCACTCATTATAGCTATGTGATTCACACGAAAATCCACGACTATATGTACACGCGCTACCCACTTATCTCTCTCTTTTTCTCTTTCGTGCCTTTTCAATACACACGCACATATATATGCAAGTATGCATGACGTAGTAGTCCCGACGATTCGCAACGATAAGCTAGTATACCGCAGTCGACGTTTCCTCGAAAAATTCCGGCTATATACCAGCTCTCAAATAATCGCTCATCACGCACGTTCGCACACACACATATATATATAAGTGTGGGTCAACGGAGATAATCGATTGCAATTTCTATATACAGTCGATCGTGTAACGCGCACCCGCGCGTGTATATACTTACTGCGTGCCATAGCGCGAACTTCGCGCGCGCGCTTATAAATATTCCACACGCTAGTATAGGAGTGTGTCTACATATATACATGATGCATGCACATATTGTGTATATATATATATATACATATATATATGAGTATGCGTTCGACGCGCGAGTTCGTTCAACTTGAGTGATTACATAAAAACGATCGCGTGCAGTATGCGCACGGGTATAGGACAATTAAGAGCGTGTCTCTCTCTCTCTCTCTTTCTGCAATGCATGTGTATTACCACGAGTATATGTGTATATATATACATATACATATCAGGTTTCCGAATATATACATGTATACCGAAGAGGTACATGGTAAAAGAATTTTCAGCGAATCTTATTAGCGCATAAGCTCGTTGTAATAATCTGCGATGCGCATCGACGCGATTTCTGTATATAATATTATACACAGCAGATAAAGCGCCATTCAAAGTTGCGTGTCGATCAAGCCATACATATCTGTACATATATAAGCACTTGATTATATCGTTATCATCAGATACGCGGCCGCGCGCGTAAATCCATTAGCGTGTATTAAAATTCACGCGCGATCTGTACAATCGATAAGTAAAGTGGTTATATTAAGCCAAACTTACTGCTTTGCTTGCATAAACAATCAGTTGTGCCGAAACGACGTTATAATCCGTATATAGACATTCCTATATACATTTTATAATCTACAAGCACGAGAGACACACATGACCCACATATATATGTATATACTTATCGCTATACACTCGTTGTATATCTCTATATCTTATACTCTCTTCTCCGCGCTCGCATCGCGCAGACATTGGCGAAAGCAGAAAAGCGAGAGTTACGTAAAACGTATAAGTACGTACGTACGTATATGTGTATTTGTACGATGCGTCGCGGCTTATCAATCAAGCAGAGAGATATATAGGTGGTTTTCGGCGGTATCGGGTAGCTCAAACGAGTCGTCCGAGATGTTGATCATCTCTGCGATGCGTATATATATATAGGTACTCTACTTGCGCACGGTGAGAGATAAGGAGTGTGTGAGAGAAAGAGAGAGAGATTTAATCGATGCGAGAACGCGATTTTCCGCGCCAGGTGTGCAATGTGCAAGTAAGAGTATAGGTTGATGACACACGAGAAACCGGATTTGAAGAATAATTTTCCGTTCGTCTGGTTGTATAATGTTGTATATATAAGTGTGGAGAGAAATTTTTGGGAACGTGAAATCGAATATTGGTACCTATAGGATAAATATGTGTATTGGTATGAATAAATTTTATATATAGCGTTGATGAAGGTTTACTTTCGTTTAAGAATATAATTTACGTTTTATTTTCTTTTATGTAAATTTTATTTTGACATAAGTATATATATGGGTTTTCTCGTTTATTCATTTTTTAAAAGTATAATTGTATCTGTATTTAAATATAATTATAATCATGATTTTATAATTTTACAACTTAATTGCATATTAAATAGTTGTTCTTCGCGTTTATATTAAAAATCAAATCCCAACGAGCATAAGGACGAATTTTTAATCTCATATCTTCTGTCTTATAACTCTACACAGGTAACAACAGGCTACAACGACTTGGAGAAGGACGAAGTGGACATAATCGCTGGTGCGCTCGAGCTACGTAAGAAAACTGTAGCTAACGTGATGACACGCATCGAGGACGTTTACATGCTCGACTACAATCGTATCCTCGACTTCGAGACCATCTCCGAGATCATGTCTTCCGGTGAGAACTATTTTTTTTTTCCTCCGCCGAAAAATCGCACGCGGTATTTAACAGCACAGCTTCTCGTCGCTGCTATATTACTGCTGATATGTGTGTTTTTCACAACGATGCTAAATTTACACACACACGCTGTCGAGCGAAGCTTCCATCCTCCTGGAAACTGCCCAAAACTTCTATTCTTAGATAATCTCGGTCCTCGACGTTCTACTTCGTATAGGCGTATATATGAACGCGTACATATATATATGTATAATGATGAAGTGTGTGTGACTGTGTTTATATATATATATATACATAAAGGCGAGTGTGCGTTTCCACTGGTTAATTATCGCGGTCGCTGATCGGGAATAGCAGATAATATATGTATTTCGGAAACAGTCCTTCATTGTGCTCGCTCGAGTAAAGATTTACGCGCGTGGCCGATATTTTCATTGACTTTTAATCGTGACAACACGCGTCTATACATATATACAACATAATATATGATAAAAATATGCTTTGGATACACAGGATTCTCGCGTATTCCTGTGTACGAGGGTAGTCGTACGAACATCGTGGCGATGCTGTACATAAAGGACCTAGCGTTCGTCGACGCCGATGACAATATGCCACTGAAAACCCACTGCCAGTTCTATCAGTACCCGTGTAACTTTGTCTTTGAGGATGTGACCCTCGACGTGATGTTCAAGCAGTTTAAAGAAGGATATAAGGGACACATGGCATTTGTACAACGAGTTAATAGTGAGGGCGAAGGCGATCCTTTCTATGAGGTCATTGGCCTTGTTACTCTTGAGGATGTCATAGAAGAGCTTATACAAGCTGAGATCATTGACGAGACGGATGTGATCAGTAAGTATTATAGGATGATTTTTGTGCGTTGGAGGGTTTCTGAATTATTGTGTGTTTTTTGTTTCGTATAGCTGACAATAGGAGCAAACGAAAGAGACAGGGATGCTCGAAGGTCCCGGATTACACGGTGTTCGCGGAGAAGAAGGAGAACCAACGTATCCACATCTCGCCACAGCTCACTCTAGCTATGTTCCAGTACCTGTCGACAAGTAAGTATCGCCACTCATCTGATTTAACATACGTGTTAACGATAACTAATGATATGGTACTGTATATACAGGCGTCGAGGCATTCAAATCGGACAACATATCGGAGCCGATTCTACGCCGATTGTTGAAGCAGGACATAATCTACCACATAAAGGTGAAATCACGAGAAAAGGCACGTAACGATCCACAGGCGGTGATTTATCAACAGGGCAAGGCGGTTGACTACTTCGTGTTGATCCTCGAAGGTCGCGTTGAAGTTACCGTTGGCAAGGAGAACCTCATGTTCGAGTCTGGGCCGTTTACGTATTTCGGCACTCAAGCGCTCACCGCCAACATTGGCATTGGTAATGTTGCTCAATTCGTGAAAATCGTATAATAGTTTAATAAAAAATTTTCTTATGTTTATATTTTCTTCTTTCATATTAATATTGCTTTGAAAGTACATTCTTATGTTAAGTTTTATAAATAGATAAATGACTTAGTTATATTTATCGGTACAACTTTTTACCTTATTTAAATTCTATTAGGTTCTAATTAAAATAAATTATGATTAATCAGGTGTCTTTATATACGTCGGATTCTATGAATAATAAGTTACAAATGTAATTTACTTTGTAAAATTAATTCGTTATACTTTTACAAAAATGATCTAATCTAAATTTACTTATACAGCAGCGGCAGAGTCGCCGACGAACGCGAACCCTCAGGCATTGGGCAGCATCCAGTCGGTGAACCTAGACGCCATACTGCGACACACCTTCGTACCTGATTACTCGGTGCGTGCAGTTACCGAAGTCTTCTACGTCAAGGTGAAGCGTTCACTCTATCTGGCTGCCAAGCGTGCCACCCTCCTCGAGCGTAGCCAGAAGGATCCTGGCAGCCACGATCAATTTGACGACGAGGTGGAGAAGGTATGTATAGCGTAAACGTAGTTTATATATATATATATATATATCTATGTTTTCAGAAGGATTTATATTAATTGCCACTTCGTTTTCTGTTTACAGTTGCTTCACTCGTTAGACGAGGATGACCGAAGTGTTCCAGAATCTCCAATCCTGCCGAAAGACAAGGAAGTCAACGACGTGAGGAAGGATAGTCTAGCGCCTCAGGCTTCGCCGATGCGGCATTCATCGTTGCCGGCTGTCACAGCGGCACTGCCGGTGAGCGCTAGCCCTAACACCAATTCTAAGTTTGTGTCTATAGCCGGACCCAATGGACAGCTCAAGAATTCACCGGTTAAGGTAAACCGAGTGTTCGTTAGAAAATTATTTGATTATTAAGTGTGAAAAGTTAAAAATATGCTGTTGGTATGGTACATTTTTTTTTAGTTTTTTCTTTTACGGTTTTGCATTTTATCAGGTGATTTCACGTTATGTTTTATATGTTATTACAGTTTTTATTTTAGAAATCTACATGAGATATATATAAAACTGTATAGAAGTATTTCGAGCAACAAAAGAAAAGTACAGTTTTGTAGAAATTTTATATAATAAAATTTTATTTACATTACTTCGAAACCACTTCACCCCAACGAAAAAAAAACCTCATCTCTATTTTTTAATTACAGACGCAGGCAATCTCGAGTTCTCCAGACCGTCAGCAGAAGCTTGACTTGGACGCAGAAATCGCGATGCGGCAAGCCGAAGCTGCTCGTCTGCTCTCAAGCAAGAAGCCATCGTCCGATGGTGCGGACGCCGAGGAACGTACAATCCTTCTGAACAAGCATCACCAGGAGAACAATGGCTCGTCCTCTTAACACATGCCGAACGGCCGGCAGCGGAGGTCAACCCTGTCGGTTCCAGCCATCGGAGGAGGTTCCGAAGCGTCCGCGTGACGACTGCAGCAACACTATTACACCGGTGTGAGCGACGAGGACGTGTAGGCGTAGGGCGCGAGGCATGTAGCTACTGTCTCGTGGTACTTAACGGCGAAGCGTCTAGAGATCTAAGACGAGGGAACGATTTGTCGCGGGCTTCGAATGGTTTGAGCTGCAGGAGCTTTCGCGTGTGGTCCTAGTAACCCCGGTGCTGAGATTTTGCTCTGTCTTTGTTTTTTTATTTTTTTTATTTTTTTTTTTTGAGATAGAATGGTAGTCCAGGTCGTTTGCAATGGCTTTTTCTTTGTTAATTTATTTATAAAGTTTTTTTTTATACTAGTATCGTGTATATGAAGAATGCCGATGAGAGTAGAACGTAGTAGTCTTGTGCAGAGAAAGAGATTGTAACGCGGACGGTAAAGTGTGTAGGTTATTGCGCACTGGATTAATTTTGCTGGATTCGTGATATTCACGGATGTTTATAAAAGGAATAGACTGCTGACGAATAAAGTAATTTCACATTTGTCCTTGCGTGGCTATACTTAATGAGAGATTCGATACTTGAAAGTATTGAGTATATGTCGTCGGCAAGATTAAAAATGTGTCAGTCTTTTGTATTTTTGCTAAATGAATCAAAGGACTTTTTCAAATGTCGGAGTTTGGTATCAAACTAGCGGATAATGGTTAAAATCATACTGTGATATCATATTTTTACAAACACATTTTTAATTGTTACTATACTGTGCTTGTTGAATATATCCGATGAACTTGCTTATTATATTCTAATTTGTGAATTTAAACGATCGATCAATTTTTTTAAATTCACTTTTTCTTTGATTTTTACGTAAACGTGTCTATAGTTTTATTGTGAATAGAATGTCTGATACGCAATCCAATGTAAAAAAGACAAAAACAAAACACTACTCTCGCGTTGATTTATCATTTCTCATGGTGTGCCCGAGTAAACAAAAGCAAGCAACTTGTGAGGTACCCCGGTGTAAAAAGTTGAAGAGAGAGATGCTGTACAAAGAAAGCAGTTTTATCACTTTTGTAGCTCTTTTATCCGTGAACACGAGTTAAAAATTTGATACAATACGCGCCCGGAAGATGGAACGATAGAGTGAGCAAGATATAGAAAGAAGAAGAGAGAGAGAGAGAGAAAAAGCAAGCAACACAAGCCATTCGAGGCGTCGCGAACGCGCGGAGCGGGTATCAATGGTACGCCTGTGAGATGTTTGTTTTTTTTATATGACGCATTATATAATATTGTTATTATTGAGATTACTTCCACTCGAGGGGCGAATGTCTGTGACATTTGCCAAAAGTTATCCACGCAAGAGCAACAGATTGTTGCGCGCATCGAAGCCAGACTGATTTATTTCTTTCCTCCTGCGTTATGATTGCATTGCAATCCTACTCATCCATCTCTTTTCATATTGGAACATGTAGCGTGACGCGTAATTTTTTTTTTAATTGAATTTTCGATGCTCTGAATTCATTGAAGCGTGTATGTATAATGTAATTGTATATGTATATTTTATTATACGTAGTTTCATGTTTTTTATACAACTTTTTACAGACATTTGTAATATTCATGATTATTAATATGTAAGTAACGAAATAATAGTTATTTAACATGATTTGAATTCAAACCTATTGAGTTTTTTCTAAAAAGTTAACATCCTTCAACGGAATTCAGAGAATCGTAAACGACAAATCGGATCCTGTAGTTTTTTTTGTTTCTACTATAGTAGTATTCATCTCAGTCTCTTCTATCGCCTTACATCTCACTTGCAGAGCTGCTGCCGCGCGTGTGCATTTGTCGCTCTCGTCACTTTCGTCGGCAAAAAGAAAAGAAAAGAAAGGAAAAATCCGACCAGTCCCTCGCGGCAGCGTTCGTTCATCTTTTCTTCTTCTTTTTTTTTTATACGCGCGTAATAAAAAAAAGAAAATCAGAGGGATTGATCTAAGCGTAGTGGAAATAGCGAGCGTATTTTGTAGGAAACTATTTAACCTTGTATAATCGTTCGAAGCATTTTCAAGCGTATATATTATTATATATTATATACACACACATAACATGTAAGCGCATGGAGGACAGCGTCGTAGTGTTGAATGAAAATGATAAACTGTTGTGTAAAAAAAAAATGTAACGTTAGGATGAAGATGATGATGTTTACGTTTCGATTGTTCTATCGCGATTATATAGAATGTTATTACGTATGTGTAAGGCTTTTTTTTTTGTTTTTCTTTTCTCGTACGCATGATGTAGACTCGACACGGCCGTCGTTTTAATACTCTTGAATCATTGTTATCGAAATTTATGCTTTTTGATTGATTTCTTGTTCTCGGATTCAACGAACAAAACGTTAAAAAAACTACGAATTATTGTATCTCCTAGTCCTTTGTTTGTGATTGCGTTGTGTGTTTTTTTTTCGTAATAATTGTGTATATCTTTTTTTTTTTAAGTAAACATTTATTCGCATCGTGGAATAGGCGAATTTCGTGCTGAAACTTATAAGTACGTATGGTGCGAAGTTATAACGAGGAAGAAAAAATACGTGACTTTTGTACGTGCAGTGTACGCAGGTAAAAACATAGTCGTTCGAGGATATTTTTTCATTTTCGAATTTAGTGCCTTAAAAAAGTAAGTGACATGAACTATAAGCAGACAAAAGGGGCGCCTTGATAGTCAAATCGAAAGGTGCGACTCCACTGTTCTCTTTCTAATTTGTTTCTCCGTTATCATTAATATTTTTTTTTGTACTTTGGTTCGGACTTATATTGTTGACTTCCTTGCAAATAAACGATACATCGAACAAATCATTGTAATTATGCGATGAACTATGTATGACCTAGAGATCTGCACGTCTAATTACTTGACATTTCTATACCGCTTGATGAGTAAAGTTTGTAACGTACGCGAATATAAAAACTATATAGTTTTTTTTTGTGAACTAAATAATTAATGAAAAGAATGAAAAAAACAGTTAGACGACTAGATTGATTGACCCGATCTTTCATTGATGAATGAATTATAAATCGTATGATCATTTTTGAAGACATTTCTAATTAATATTTCCAGTTCTCTAAAAGATACAAGTCAAGTTTAATAGTCTTCTACTAATCAATTTATTATTGTACTCTTATCTACGACTCAACAAGTCGCCCGAAATGAATTTAAATACGGTACTCTATTCAACTTTTGCATCTATGAAATACTATGTAAGTATTATCACCTACATTTATACATTATACGATTACTGCAGTTATAACTTCGATGAAGTACTTAGAAGTGCTGATCCCTAAAAAAAGACCTAGAGATTACTAAGGATAAAACCTACATTACAGTAAAGCAAGAAAAACAAAGATACTATTTTTTACATTGAACGTATCGGCAGTTGTAGTGAGTACATAACGCGAGTTACATTATATAGACAATTAACACGATGAATAATTAACAAGTAATCTTTTTAATACTAACATATCCTTAGACTCCGGTTAACGCGTGGGGACGATGATTTATTACTATATATATATATTGCATTGCGTATATATGTCGACGTACTGCATACATCGCTCTTCTGGATGATGTGTATAAGGGTGTGCACTTTTCGTTCGAAAGATTTTCGCTGATGAGTGAAGTCGCGCAAGTAAAAAAAAAATAGCACCGCAAATTATTATCCTGCGAATCCGTGATTTTTGTACGACGCCAGAATTTTTACGGAATGTTAATTTTTCACGAGATTTACCGCCACTCATAGGAGATCTTCACAAAGATCTTGATTACGAAAAAAAAAAAAACGCGCGATTCCTGTGAGGGTAAATTTCTTCGTCGATCACATCACTTGCGAGTGTGTACTTAAGTTTTGTTGGGTGCACATAGATAATATATGTGTACAGCCTGCGATAGCGGAACCGTTCTCTTCGACTTTACTTAAAAATGGGTGCTAATTGCTAAGAAAAGAAAAATTATAAACAAAATAAAAAAAAGGATATGGATACTGCCGAGGAAATCGGTGTTGTTGTTCATCGCGACTACTCCGACTTCGTTACTTAAGTTGCGCTTGAGAGAATTACGAATGCATGCGCGTGCGAATATATAAAAACAGTATATGTAATATACGTACGTACAGTGATATCTCTTTCGCGACAAGGCGATAATTCGTACGAGCTTATATTGTTGTAATCATCGCGATTATTATTATTATTATTATTATTGTGCATGTAATACGTGTAGAATCATGACGGTACGTAGTATGCGACGACTGCAAACATATTCGCCCGAGCTCGTGTGTACATATTGCTATGTTTGTTACGCAAATCATATATAATTTTGAACAGAATGTGTATGCTAGCGGTTTCATATAGTATATATATATATGTTGTAGATGATTATTATTTTTTTCCACCGGGTATATCCGTTTCATTCCTAGGTTCATGCTTTGCTTTGGTTTTAATGATGGAAATGATATAAGCTATATATGTTTAGTTGTAAGTGAATGAATTTTCTCGTGCTGTCTTCGATTCGAGTTATTGTCACAAAGAAGGTTTCAAGTTGCAAGTATATTGTACATACTTATCATTTTCTGTGAAATTGTATAAATAATAGAAACCTGCCAATCACTCGTCGTAGTTGACTTTTTCTTTTTTATAAAAATTAATTCAAATGAAAGACGTTTTTTTCTTTTTTTCGTAAGTTTTTGCCTGAATAGGGGTACAATAAATTTTCTGTAACATAATAAATAAATGAAGAACTCAAAGTGTGTAATCGTGTTTGACATTAGACAGCAGGATAATCAATCACTTACAAAACATGCAAAAGAGAGAGAGGGGAGAGATCATGGTAAATTATAGTATTAGTGTGTACTCCGTAACTTTTAATTTAGCCAAACAACGATTTCGAACCATTACTTTATTTTGTACGCTGATATTATATGCGCACCCAAAAGTAACGATCGAATTTCATTATATCAACACAAATCATTTTTAAACGAATGTTAATACGTCAAAAAGTTTTTGTATCCATCATTGCCTTTTCATCTTGAGCGAGTCGAGTCGGAGGGTCGATCTAACATGTAAGGACTGGTGTCAGTTCAATAAAAAAAAAAAACCAGTCACGCGAACGATTCGTATACATACAGTGGAGCGTTGTAGCCGTGTACGAGGGAATAAATGAATGAATGAATGAATAAATGAGAGAAAAAAGGAGATCGATTGTTGAATTATTATTTTTATTATTATTATTATTATTATTATGACTATTATTACGATTATTATATATATCTCAAGGTGTTAGTCGTTTATAAGCGAAAGTAAACCCTTGTTGAATTTGTACGGATATAAAGGAGAATTATTAGAAGGAGTAGAATTCTAGAGACACACGTACATATACTAATACACATTCGTACGGCTAAGCGACGATAGAAGATCGTGTACGTCGTACGAATATAAATACAGACACATAGTACATACATACATACACACACGCAACGTAATGTAGATGATAATGAGTTTTGTTGTCAATAATTTATTGTATTCATTATTACTATTAAATATATATATAAGTTTCTATGTAAATTATCTGGTGGTTGTGGATATGTATTTTTTTTTTTCGTTATAAGAAACTCCGGCACTCGTATCAACGTGTAAGATAGCACGATCGTTCTTAAATATGTACAAAAGAGTACATAGGAAGTGCTTCATTATAAAAAATATACTTCTACTTCTAACAGATTTCCAAATTCCACGGAGAAAAAGAAATTTTGATTTCTAGATATTTTTTTTATCTAAAAAGTAAAATAAGATAGATGATCAGGATCGAAAAAAAATCTTTTATTTCTTGACATTTATAGTCAACATCATACATTCCGTTTGGATTAATTTAATAAAATTATTAGGGATGTGCAAATGAATAATAGCAATTTGAAATTAACCATTTAAATGAGAAAGAAGTAAAAATAAAGTATTATATTATACCAATACTAAAATTCCTTTCGCAAAATTAGTATAGAGAGGATCTGTTAGTATGGAAATATTTTTCATAAAAATTAAAATGCAAACTTTACATTTTATTACAATTTACTTAACAAAGATTTTACACTTAAACAAGTATTCGATTGCTTAAAAATTTGTGCGTAGTTGAAACAATTACAGGGTTGGGAGCTCAACCACCTCCTTGATGTGATCAGTAATATCAAGCGTAAAGATTTCAAGAGCAAGGAAACCACCGAAACCTGATTGACCTCAGTGGTACAATCCTGCTCCGCTTATCGATGCCGGTGGATTCGTAACGACCTCCTGGGTGTCGATGAACGGAAGCGTCGTCTGATCTGCATCCTTCTCCATGCTCGCGAAGTATAAGTAAATGTTACGTAGTGGCCTTCGATCGAATCAGGTGTATTAGGTGTATTCTTTGCATTGATCGGTATATCAGCACTGGACAGGTCTAGTATAGTTTCCCGTTATAATAATGTTTGTTTGTTAAAAACATTAACACACGATTTTCTTTCTATCTGGTGACTCATCGTGGAAGTAAGCATCTAAAAGAAATAAAAAGTCATATACTCGCATTAGATTTTTTTTATGAAACTAGTTTTGGTTAGAAAAATGGTGAAATAACTTACATTAATGCAAATAGAAGATGTCTTGTGATGTGGACCAATCAAGATGGTTGCATCCAACCAACTCACGATTACACTTGCGAGTATTTGGATACAAACTTATAGATTCCCGGAGACTACCGCAATTATCGATCCTTCTATGACTTATATAGCATGACACTTAACATCTGGACAAGCTAAGGCTGGATAGCCATAAACAGCTTCGTTCGTGATGTACTTCGTGAAGACCAACAGCTCGTAATATGCATCGTCTAAAGTAGTGATTAACATTTTGTACATTTATTAATGTTATGGTAAGATAGCTCCTGTTATGATTCGATGTTAATAGTTAATGTACCAGAAAACTAACTTTAGTTTGAGGATTCTAATTATCACTAAATTAGAGGCAGTTTTTTAAAATATCTATCCAGTAATCATTTTTTCTATCATGCACATCCGAGACATACAGAAAACTCCATAAATAAAGAAGCGTGAGTATTAAATATACCTAACTGCGTTATATTGCATTGACGTGAGCCACGATGACCCTGCCTATTAATTATTTTTTCCAGTACTCACTATGTATAATTTTTCGATGTATTGTTTTATTTTTCGACAGAGTATTAAACCGATGATAATATAAAAAAATATATAAAAGTTACTACCTTTATTCTGATAACGGGGCACCTTAGGAGCATCACACTTCCATACACTTCCCGAGACGCGCTTTTAAGCATCCTCTTAAACACCTTCAAAACGTTGTTATAAGTTTATCCGATGTTTGTGATGTTTCTTCACTTACTGAAATACTACACAAAATTATACAAATTAGATTCTTGGTCACATAATATTCAGATATAGCTAATATGTATTTCTTTAGTATTTCGTCGAGTAACTGCTGGTGTGATCTTCCAGTTCTGCAGACGTCCTCATATATCCGTAAAAGTTTTCGTAAGAAAATTCGTGGTCGTATTGTCGAGTAGCATATATTCTTGATCCCGTCTAAATCCTTATCAATCACATGCTCGAGTTCTCTTCTGAACTCAATATAGGTAGAGTTGATGATTTACTTCTCTATTCATTTTGTCCACGGCCAGAAGCTGTTCGTTTGCCTTCTCTGAACCAGCTACGATTCTGTTGTACATGCCCTCGACGAATTATAAGGTTGCAACAGACGAAAGGAATCCGATTGCCTCTACAACTTACGTTTTGCATGGCTGGTATTGTGCTGAAGTCACGAGAAGAGCAAAAAAGAACGCTGGCAGTTTTCCCATCATTTTCAGTTGCCGAAATAACTATATTTACCGAAGAACCACTAATATTATGCGTGTTTATATAGTATCAATAAAATATGAAAGTATCCGTATACTTAAGATTGTAAGAGTTGCAGGAGATTGAAAATGGCTTAATTAATAAAATAAATGTTTCCTTTAACTAATTGAGATCTAAATAGTATAGCATTCGTTAAAAAAATATTCTCTTACCTCTCATAATTAAGATATAGTTGATTGAAAGTGTGAAAATTCAGTCACTTTTCTGAATTACCATAAATAAACCATTCCAATAACCGTTTGGCTTGTATTTTGTTCAACAACAGCATTTAAATATACTGGTTCTTGTTATTTTCTGCTATTGGAAATCGTGAAAACTTTCTTATTTGTAATACTAAATGCTACGCAACACGTGATAATAAACTTATACGGAATCATGTACTTAATTGCATTGTGCACGATTTTGAGGTGTTTTAAAAAAAAACAAATTTGCCGTACATACAACATTGGCTTATAAATACTAAAAAACGGGTAAAATAATGTTTCTAAACGGCCGCAACATTAAAATTTTTAATATATAGCCCCCATTAAATTGCCATTGTTATATAAGGATTTTTTTAAATTCATTTTTAATATTATTACGTTGGATTAATGAATAAAGATTTATTATAAGAAAGTGTAATAATTATTTCTGTGAACTAGTATTCACCTAAATCTTAGATAAAGGAAAACCTTTAACTTATCATTAACAAAGGAAATGATTTCGTTCCTATATTAAGCTCCTGACTTGACAGCTTTAATATTAAAATGTTTGAGCGGTTATCAATAATTTTAACAATCCATAAATTCTTTCCGTTTATTAATATAGCTTTGTAGTGAAAATTCTAGTAGCATGTTTCATTAAAAAATATCTACTATATAATATTATTAATATAAGAAACTTTGAAATCCAAATTTGTGACTAGAGTTTCCCGTTTCCGGATTTCGGAGTAAAAAATGACTTCTATAGTATATAGGTTGTTAAAAAACTATCGCATTGGGTATATATGACACGATAGAGCGGAAAATTCTAAGATGAAATCTTGAAAATCAAGGCGATCGGTATGGAAGATTTTCCGTAATTAATTAAGGAAAATTGCACTTTTATCTCGCGAACGCCACGCGCTGCTCGCTTACAAAGTTTGCAACAATGATTTTACAAGGATCAATTAACATATGGCACCGCACCTATTTCACAACAATTAAACTTTTCATAAAGAGATGCGATTTTAAAATGGATGAATCTAATAGCTTACCATTCAACCCTACTTTGACGAAAATCTTATAGCGTTTGCCTCTGCGCTCTACCTTATTTCTATAAAACAAGACTGATCGTTATTATCCTTAAAATACATAACATTGAGCTATAGTCTTTAAAAAAATCGGGCGCCCTTGAGCTTACAGATATTTGAAATTTAGAATCTTATATTCAGACAATTTCAGATTTTTAACATTTTACAAATTTATCTGTATCCTTTCAGGTATGACTCTTAAGACCATCTCACGAATTTTAACTAAAATTCAACTTGGAACTCACGCACAATGCCGTTTTTGAGTATCTTTGAAATACAAAAGTCCGGGGTTGTGTTATCAGTTAGCGTTTTCCATTGAAATTTACTTGGTAAATTTCTTATTCAATATATATCCCACGTTCAGCTCGATTTTGACGAAAATCTTACAAAAAATAAATAAATCTTACATAAAAATCTTCAAAATTTCTGAAGGATGTGAAGGCATTTCAGTAATTGGCAGGCAGCGACAATCAATTCTACGGACAATATAATATCACATCTACATGGAATTTATCTATTAATTATAGCAATAGCGTATGAACGACATATGAAATGCATACATCTAATGTATTCGAAACGTACACTCTCCAGCGTTTGACCCATATGTTTACAACATTTTAATTAATTAACATGTTTACAATATTGCCAATATATCACCAATACGTCGCCAGTACTTTCTGAATTATATTCCCCAAGAATGTAATTGTAATATACATATAATGTCACTATTTATAACGTAATGAAAATTATATGTGATGATATATAACTTTTATAAAATTTATTTAACAAGGTTTTATTTCTTAAATTGAGACAAGACATTTTTATAAAATAAACAATTTATTATTCGTTGAAATTATCCAAATTCCACTATATTTACAGGTTCACAAATATAATCATAATTATGGATTTCAACATGAAAATGAGGAAACTAGGACATCTGCGTAGTTTCATTGTCTTAAAATGTAGTACACGTTTTTGTAAGTATTGAACAACGAAGAATCTTTCATTGAAAATAGTGTAAATACCAACTTTACTTTGACACATTTATACCTTTAATGCTACGCGTAGCTCAAGAAATTGTCAGAACAGAAAAATTATATATACAAACTGGAATGTGCGTTTGATGATAATAATATGTATAGAATAAATTGTTGACTATATGACTTTACGAAATCTATGTAAAGTTACATCTATTTACATACATGCGTTTCATCACTATTGCTACTTATGTTAGTCGTAGGTATGGTGTACCTAATATATTTGGTATATCAATACCAAAATTATTTACATGAATATATATGTACGTCATAGAACACATTACTGATATGCTTCATTAAATAATTTTCTTATTATAAATCTTAGTTGACTAGAAAGAATTAAATATATTCACTCATGTTATGATCGATTGCACATATTATAAGAATTCGTTGTTACTACATATCACAAAACATATAAAGAAAAAAAAACTCAAAGTATAAAAAATCATCTCACTTACAATATATAAGTCAAACTAAAATTGGCATTCACTTGATCAAACAAACGAATAATCAGTGGCCGCATAAAAAAATTGGGAAAAAACGACGATTAATACGCTAATGTAAACACAGATGCAATTATTACTTCAGACTACTAACAGACTGATTAACCGTACGTACTTCCGCTGCCGATTCCTGTTATGATTAACGATTATTTATAAATACACATGGGAGTGTGTGAATTAACAATTATGTTACGGCACAATGAACTAATATTTTTCTACTATTATTCATCAGATGAACTGTATCTGTGAAATACGTCACGCTACACGTGGAGATCGGTTGTTTACCTTCAAAACGTTACGAAAGTTTTTCAAAGGTTGACAGATATTTTTTTTATGAAAAAGAATTATATTATCAAAACAGTTTGATTAATGAAATTTCACGAGGATATTGAGCATTAAAAAATTTAAATATTTTTATTACAAAAATGTTACGTATCAAAACTATATTTTGTATAGACATATTCTGTAACATTATTTTATATAGAATATTAAAAGAATATTTAAAGAAATTTTTATCTATAAATTATGACAAAAATTTGTAAAATTCTCTAAGGCATTTCGAGAATTCACTCGGTCTACTGACCCATCGTTTAACATATGTGTAGGCCAAATTTTTTACTACAACGATATACACAATAGACAAATCCCTACTCAATTGTGTCTTTCCAAGACCAATTTACAACATTCCACCAATTTGCTATATTATAATACAAACTGTATTTACAAACAACTATCTTTACATTAATAAAATTATAATTATACGTATAGTAATTAAAAATTGTAAGCGATTCAAAATTGATCAAATCACTATATCTTTCAAGAAAGTCTCTTAAGACTATAGTACCTAATATTTTACATAAGAATTTGGCATATTGTAGGGGAGACTGGGGTAAAACCGCATACTGGAGTAAAACCGGAAATCTCAATTTCTCGGTTACTACTAGCGCCATTTACATAAAACACATAGTATCCCATTAAGAATATTCCTATTACCATTTTTTATGTGATCCGTGATCGGTATGTTAAGAATAGCCTCATGATGACTTCAGAAGAGATCAAAGATTTCTTAACTTTCAAAATTATGTTCCCCGCAACAATCATTGGGTGCAGAATCTTTTTGCAAGCAACATATTCTTTTCACAAATATATAACCTTATTGTTTATATCGTAACCAAGAGATATAAGTATAAAATTTGGTATTCACTTTAACTTGTGATTGTAAAAAATGAGTAATTATTTTTTTTCAAAATTTGGGGTAAAACCGGA
>JAWWEQ010049293.1:0-13810 GCA_035583055.1 Torymus tubicola
AAAAAAAATTACAAATTATGGAACAGCAATGAATAGCCATGAAACAATTACAAGTTAATATTTTCCATAACATTTTTTCTAATTTTTTCGTGAAAATTTTATTTTTTGAATTGTAATTTAATAAAATGAATTAATAAATTATTTTGAGGAAGCAACGTGCCAATGAATTTGCAGCGGTTTTTTAAATCAACAAAAAAAAAATTAGCATACTAACGAAATCATATAGCACTCTTGAGTAATGCGGTCGTGCCTATAATATGAAAACGAAGTTTTTACATGCGACGAGCGAAGCGAGGAGCGGGCGGGTTGGCATGTCGAGCGTAGCGAGTCACGCAGGGGGGCACAGCTCCCTAGTTCTTTTTATAATTTCACTCTCCAGTTTCTCAGCATTTCCCGCGCTGATTTTCAGAAGGATTTTATTTAACAATGCTGAATCTGTTAAAATTCGATTTTTCTCTAATTCCGTTTGGAATAATTTTAAATCACCCACCTATTGTTTTGATGTCAGACGTCGTTGCACCTCTCGAGAAGAAAAGAAAAAACTTCCTGGATGATGCACCTCTCCAATGTAGCGAAAAGACCTTCGTGAGATGATGATGCTCGCAGCCTCCTTTATTAAAAGATTCACTTTTCACCAATTTTCAGAAAACGCGAGACACCTCATTCAAACCGTTGCACAGTGGAAGCGTGCTGGGCCCATAACCTGTTGAAAATTGCTTGCAGGACCGGTTTGAATGAGCGTAAAATAAATAACAAACCTATATTCAGAAATACAAGATTTATTGAAATAATTAAGACAATCTCTCTCTCTATTATGATAGGCCCATACATAGTACGAAAAGGGGCGAGCGATCTAACTTCGACGACATGATCCGTCAGACTGAATTAGAGAGGCGGCAGGCGCAGCGCTCGCAGGTCCTATGTGCACGGAGGGCGCGTAAGCGTTGCTCGACGGACATTGCGAGTGAACATATTTAACACTTAACAAAATTGATTGTTTTTTTAAACTTAGTTTTTTTTATATTCCATAGAATTATGAGCACTTTAGAATTGAAATACAAAGGAAATTTATTTTTGGGACAGATAATCTACAGGCTATTGTAAATTGTCTCTACACTAAAAGGAAGTAGCATTTAAACCACACGAGGGATTCACCTTTTATATGGAACTCGGTCGCATACAATTTCGTACAATTTTTATCGTGTTTTCTAATATGGAAAATGCATTAAAGACTAAACGAACAATCTACCCGGACAAGATGGTATATTATGTATATTTAGTTATGAGAAAAATTCTTACCAAATTGATATTTGTAGCTTAAGTTCGGATATGTATATATATAGATAAATCGTCTGCTCGGTTTCCTTTGAAATAATTATTTTTATGCGCTTTGCTCAGAATTGGGGATCTAGTAATTGTTTCTTTTTCAATCGAGCGAATATTGTTAATGATTGAAACTTCGTGTGGACACTCCTTTGATTCCTTGTGTTAAAGTTTTCGTTAATTTAACAGATCCAATTCTAAGCACGATTATTTATTACTTATAGTTGCACTGTTTCTTTACTATTGATGTAAGGGTATAAAAGAATATATACACAAACACGGGTTATACTCTATAGTATTAACTCAATAGTGACTGAATGTGGTTTTGCATTCGACTTGCCCGCGTGGGTGGATTACTAGTACTACAGCGTCTTTGTGCTGCATTGTACGCTTGGTCACGCGTCCCTCCCCTCAACTTCTAATCTTCAAGTTTTTAATTTCTCTGCGCCGCGTGCAGGAATGCGCTGATTAAGATGGGGGAGGTAGCCACTTGACAAGTTCGTGGTGCTCATGTCGCCTTTTAGATTAACTTTCGGAGCGAATAATTGTACGCGTGAAGAGTGAATTAATATATGTATCACAAATAAAAGGGAAATGTAATAAAAAAAAAAATGTTCTAAGGGAAAAAAACCAAATGACTGGCAACCACGAAGTTGTCATGTAACATTGGGGTTTTACCGTTCATAGCCCGTCTGCGTATCTAGTACGTTTTACGTAGACATCGCATGTGCAGTCTGTTTGAGATTTAAACATTATTTAAATAATGTTTTACTGTTTATAGTCCGACTGCGTGCCTTGCACGTTTCACGCAGGCATTGAAGCCTCAGGCTGTTGGGGTTTAAACATTTATTAATTAATGTTTTACTGCTTATAGCCGATCAGCCTACTTCGCACGTTTTACGTAGCCATCGAATCCCCAGGCTATTTGTGGTTTAGATATTATTTAAATAATGTTTTACTGTTTATAGCCCGACTGCGTGCCTTGCACGTTTCACGCAGGCATTGAATCCTCAGGCTGTTGGAGTTTAAACATTTATTAATGTTTTACTGCTTATAGCCGATCAGCCTACTTCGCATGTTTTACGTAGCCATCGAATCCCCAGGCTATTTGTGGTTTAGATATTATTTAAATAATGTTTTACTGTTTATAGCAGGTCGGCAGCCTTCCACGTTTTATGTGGACAGCGCATTCCCAGCCTGTTTGGGGTTTAAACATTCATTAAATAATGTTTTACTGTTTATAGCCCATCAGCGTACCTCGCACGTTTTACGTAGCCATCGAATCCCCAGGCTTTTTGGGGTTTAGACATTATTTAAATAATGTTTTACTGTTTATAGCCCATCAGCCTACCTCGCACGTTTTACGTAGCCATTGAATCGCCAGGCGGCTTGGAGTTTAAAGATTTATTAAATATTTTTTTACTATTCATAGCCCGTCTGCGTGCCTGGCATGTTTTACGTAGCCATCGTGATACCCATATATTTATATATAAATATATATAATAATTAAAATCTTTTTGTAAGACGCTCCGCGCCGTTTACAGTTAGTTAGCATTTCGAATTACGCGCCAGAACGATGGCTGGCAGTAGCGTAGTTCAGGATCAGCCGCTAGGCGGTGCAGCACCGTAACTCCCGCAATCAATTCGTTCCGCCCGAGGGGATATAGGCCCGCACGGTCAACCCCTTCGCCGGCTTTACCCACTCCGTCATCTCTGCAGATGGTCAAGGCAATTAAGCTAAGACATTGGAGTTAATAAAGTCCATTTTTCTTATTTGTCAATTAAAACTTTTGTTTTATTTGACATACCCGCGAGGTACAAGGACTCTTACCCTTGCCTTGGTTTTGGTTGCCACTCCTGGCTTTCCTATCCTTATCACCCCCCCCCCCCCGCCTTCCCCTTGAATCGGGTGGGACCACCATTCGAGGTGGACCCCTCTAGCTCTGCTATAGAGCCAAGCCAGACGTGTTTTCTCCAGCCTAGACTCCTCTCGAGTCGACGTGGAGGGACCGAGCTGTGTCCGCCCTCCACGCAACTGGAAGCCACTACGTGCTCACCAGCACTCCGCGAGCTTGTCTGCTCGCCTAACTACGATCGGTGTTGAGCCTTGCTCCGCCGACCCTCCACCCTGCTATGTCGACCAGCGCTTCGCGAGCTAGTCTGCTCGCCTGACTACGATCGGCGTTGAGCCTTACTCCGCTGACCTCTCCACCCTGCTATGTCGACCAGCGCTCCGCGAGCTAGTCTGCTCGTCTGACTACGATCGGCGTTGAGCCTTGCTCCGCCGACCCTCCACCCTGCTATGTTGACCAGCGCTTCGCGAGCTAGTCTGCTCGCCTGACTACGATCGGCGTTGAGCCTTGCTCCGCCGACCGCCTCACTCTGCTGTATCGAACAGCTCTCTCTGCGAGCTAAGTCAGCTCGCCTTGCAATGATCGGCGTCGAGATTACTCCGCCGATCATTCCGCCTCTTCAAGCCTTCGCTCGCCCTTATACAGCGAGCCAAAAAGCTCCACCCGCGCTCTGTAGCGCCTCCTTGAGCTCCGAGCCTATCTTGGTGCAAGGCAAACGTACCGCTGGCGTTCTACCGCCAGCCCCTCTGCGTTGATCCCTCGAGCCCGAGCGACACGCCTGCATCAATCGAATCCCCAGGCTGTTTGGGGTTTAAACATTCATTAAATAATGTTTTAGTATCCATAGCCCGCCTGCATACCTCAAACTTTTTACGTGGACATCGTATACTCCTGCTACTTGGGGTTTATCCATTTACTAAATAACAGTTTACAGCCCGTCTGCGTGCCTCGCACGTTTTACGTAGACATTGAATCCCTTGGCTATTTGGTGTTTAATCATTTATTAAATATTGTTTTACCCTTCATAGCCCGTCTGCGTACCTCGCACGTTTTACGTGGACAGCGCATTCCCACCTTGTTTGGGGTTTAACCGTTGTAATGCAGAATGCATTAACATGAAAAGCCGCTACAATGAGGACTCCTCCTCGTCCTCAGCTCCGTGTGTGTGTGTGTGATACACGGAGCTAACACATGTACTTTCTGTTTGTTGAGGTACGAGGAGCAGCCGACGAGCCAAGGCCGCGCACACACATGCACACGCACACACTGAGCCAGTAGGCTGTAGATGAGCCGTGCCGCCCCCGCGAGCCGAAAGCAACAATAACAGCGGTCACATGCACGATCACAACACAAACATAGACACTGACACCAGACACATAAGAACTACACACGTACACGGCGGCTATATTGCGCGACGGCCCGCGAATACGAGAGAGAGAGAGAGAGATAAACGTGCCGCGCGCACAGGATTGAGAGAGAAGGCAAGCGCGCCAAAGTGGAAGAGAAAGTGTGAGAGAGTCACAGCGTATACTGTCGTAGCCTGCGCGCTATGAACGCATGGGAGTAAGAGAGAGCGAACGAGTGCCAGAGTAGGGAGAGTGAGAGAGAAGGATAGAGTGGCAGCCTGCGCGCTGCATATGCGAGTCTACATACGGGAGAGTGAGAGAAACAGTACGAGCGCTAGAGTAGGGAGAGTGAGTGAGAGAGAGCCATCGGCAGCCTGCACGCCGTATATGTGAATAAGAGCGTACAGGAGTAAGGGAGAAAGAAAGCGTAGTAGAGTAGGGAGAATAAGAGAGAGGTAGCGGCAGCCTGCGTGCTGTGCCTGCGCACATGAACGTAAGAGATAAAGAGTATGCGCCGGAGTATGAGAGTGAGAGAGAAAGCCAGCGTGCGAGTATAGAAGGGCGAGAGAGAGAGAGAGAGAGAGGGAGAGAGAGAGAGAGAGAGAGAGTACACCCACATGCTGATAAAACGAAGATTAAGCTGTGAATCACCGTGCCGTAGTAGTGGTGTCACAGAAATTAAGGTGCGCCTCCACTGTGCCAACCTGAATGCAAATTACGCATTCAAATGACGCGCGCAACAGGTGGCACATCGATTGTACGTAAAGGTACCAACCTAGCCCTCCTGCTGTGCCAATTGACGAATTAACGTGCCGAATGGCCTTCTTCTCGCGTGTGATAGGCCAAAAGGGAGCGAGAAGAAGGACCACAGCGACAATTACTACAGTGCGTAATTAACGCAAAGTAGTGTGCCATAAGAACCTATAGGAGCGATAAAGATAGCGATAGACATAAGAATTGAAGAAGAAGGAAGTGAGCGAGCATATTTGAGATGCTCGGGCAGTCAGCCATAGTTCGCTGAGCGAATAATAGTAGGTCGAAAATTTGTGTAAGAGTAGTCGGAGTTGTAGAAAGTAGTTGAGTGGTGTTGTGTATTGCGTAAAAGGTGTAGGACGGTAATATAACTATACTATTAATATATCAGAATATAGGTATGCTTTATTAGAGTGTTACAAATAGAAGCGATGTTCTCGCTTGGAACGCCTGCGAGCGACTGAGCCTTATGTTTACATACTGCGTAAGACACGCTTAGTCTGCCTAAATAATACGGCAGTTATACTAGCCATAGTACATACATCACATTCCTCCCTCTTTAAGATGACGCTTTACATTTGTTTTTCAAGCACTCGGATCGACGTACAGTTTTGTTTCCAGGCGCAACGCTTGTTATTTGATCCGTGTGCCTCTTACATATTTTGTCGGATTTTATTTGGACGTCATACGTAGAAGGAGATAATTGTTTTACTATGGTGCCTTCTATTTTTTTATCACCTTTACCGTAATTATCAGTCAAGATAGTATCTCCTTCTTCGAGCGTGTTGTTTTTCCTAAACAGTGTTTTCTGTGCGAGGTCGCAAAGAGTCGAAACGCGTGCGCATCTCTCGCTTCGTCATTAAAACGCAGGACTTTTTTCTGTTGTGCTATGCGGAATGCTACGGTAATCGAACAGGAAAATATTTATAGCATCTTCTAACGCTCTTCCCCCCTTTATAATTTTATTGACTTTGTCCTTAAATATTTGTACAAAGTTCTCGGCTGCTCCATTTGTAGCAGGATGATAGGGCGAAAAAAACGTATGCTTGATGCCGAGTTTTTTTAAGTAATTTTGAAATAAGTCGCTAGTAAATTGCGATCCATTGTTCGTAACAATATGATTCGCGAGACCTTGTCGTGCAAAAATATCGCGAAACTTTGAAATGAGTTTTTCTGCCTTAGTATTATTGTGAAAATCGATTACTTCAGGCCACTTGAAGTGAGCGTCAATAACAAGTAGGTACACATGACCCATGAACGGTCCTAGAAAGTCAAAATGTATACGACTCCACGCTTTGTCCGGCCACGGCCATGGTGTTAATGGAATGTTTGGTGGCTTTTTTCTCTCCTCCAGACAGACTTTACAGGAATTAACTAATTGTTCTATGTCGTTGTCGATACCGGGCCACCATACATAAGATCGCGCTAACATTTTTATTTTAACGATACCTAAGTGTGACAAATGTAGTTCTTTTAGTACAAACGGTTGCAATGACATTGGAACTACGACTCGATGCCCCCACAATATACAGTTTTCGACTACAAAAAATTCCGTTCTTTTTGAATAATACTTTTTTTCGTGGTCTGTAAGTTTATAGTAAGACGGCCAGTCGCTTGTTATGTACATTTGGTTTCTGCGCCCTTATTTTTACAAATTTTTTACAAATTTTTTACAAAGGTTTCTGTGGCTATCGCTTTACTATCTAGGATGTCTAGTTCGCTTTTTATGTAATTAATTGTTGTAAAATTAGATTCGAATACGTCCAAATCATCTTCGATCGGCAACCTAGATAGCGCATCGCAATTACCGTTGTCTTTCGATTTGATGTGCTCTATTTTGTATTTAAATCCGAACAATAAGTATGCCCATCTTTGCAATCTGGTAGTCGCTGTTAATGGGATTCCCGTTTTAGGCCCAAAAATTCGCTTTAATGGCTCGTGATCTGTTCGCAAAATGATTTCTTTGCCAAAAATACAATCGTAAAATTTTTTAAAACCGAATACGATTGCTGCTGCCTCTTTATCGATGATGGCTCGATGCATTTCTTTTTTCGGAATAGTTTTTGACGCGTACGCGATAGGTTGCTCTGATTCGTCTTTATATTTATGCGATAAAATCGCTGATAGGCCATAGTCGGAGGCATCGCAAGCTAAAACTAACTGTTCATTCGGGTCGTAGTGTGCGAGTCCGCGAGGAGAAATTAGTTCCTCTTTAATAACCTTGAAAGTGTTATCGTATGCCTCGGACCAGAAAAATTCCTTGCTATTCGCGCAGTCATACAGCGGTTTTAATTTATCTGACCTGTATTCTAAAAATCTTTCATAAAAATTTATTAGTCCTAATATAGATAACAATTGTTTTGCATTCTCTGGATTTGGTGTTTCTACTATTGCTTTTACTTTTGATCTTGACTTATGCAGTCCGTCTTTATCGATGGCAAAACCCAAGAGTTCAATTTCTTTTTCCATAATTTTACATTTCTCTGGGCGAACTCGCTAACCACTTTCTTGTAAACGTGTACATACTTACTTTAAATTTTCTAGATGTTCTTCATCAGTTGACCCGGTTACATATATGTTATCTAAGTAAGCTATAGTGTTCTTAACACCCCTTATAGTATTCTCAATAAATGTTTGAAAGTCACCCGGACAAGTACTTATACCTTCCGGCATTTTAGTATATCGATACAAACCTAAATGCGTTGCTATCGTCAAATACTGTCGACTACTCTCTTCGACCTCAAATTGCATATGCGCGTGCACTAAATCTAATTCTGTAAATTTTTTCCCACCTTGCATAGCTGCAAACACATCTTCAATACGCGGAAGCGGGTGCTTATTAACAATAATATATTCGTTTACCGATAACTTGTAGTCTCCGCAAATGCGAATTGCATTTTCGCTTTTTATTACGATTATAATAGGCGTCGCCCATTCACTCGATTCAATTGGTACTAAGTGACCTAGACGTACTAAACGTGATATTTCGTCCTCCACTAGCGGCTTCATCGCATAAGCTACGTGTCTCGCTTTTAGGGCTATTGGTTTAGCATTTTCCTTTAAGTGGATTTTTAATTTACCTTTATTGAATAAACCTGGTGTATCTCCGAACAGTAATTTAAATTCGTTTACTAGCTGTTCGCGTATGTTTGATATATTACAATCTTGTATTTTATTCAAACTTATAGAGTTTGTCGAATTGACCGTCAAAGGCCATAAACTGAATTCTGTTAACCATCGTCTCCCTATAAGCGGTGGACCTTTACCGGGTAGGACGAAACATTCAAGTTTAAGCGTTTTATCATTTAACGTAACTTGTAAATTCTCTCGTGAGCCTACAGGTTTTAATACGTTTTCTACATAGTCTTCAAGAGAATGTTTCGTATGTGCAAGGCTTAAATCGCTAAAAAATTCATCTTTTAATTTTTCGGACAAAATAGTTGCGTATACGCCCGTGTCGATTTCCATTCGAATACGCTTTGAATTAATTGTTACATTCAAAAACATCGGTTGCGCGATTAAATTACTTGCGTTACAATTTTCTTTATGGTCGACATAATTTACGTTCAACGAGTAGAATTCATATCTATTATATAACGCTTCTCCATCGTTGAGTTGATCTGATGTGGAATATTCCATCGGTGATTCGAAAAATTTTACCTGTTGCTGGGCTGAATTCTTCTGCCTATAAGCTTGCTCTATGTGTCCTCTCTTCTTACAATGTTTACATGATTGGAAACGGAATCGGCACTCTGCGGCTTTATGTTTGGACTTACCACAACAATAACATGCGTAGCCGCCTCTCTGCGATGTCGCTTGCTGCTTCTGTTGGCCGCTGCTACGATTCTGCTGTTGGGACGATTGTTTGCTGTTGGGGTTATTATCCGCATGACCTTGGTTCGTTTGCCGAAAAGCGAATACTGTACGCTGTTGAGGATCGCGATTTTGTAATGCTTTTTGCGATACATCCGCATTTTGCACTGCCTTTTCTCTGGCCACTGCTTCTGTGAATGCTGTGTCGAATGTTAAATTCATTTTCTTAAAAAGTCCAACCCTTGTTTCATGATCTTTCAAACCGCAAACCAATTGATCCCTCAAAGCTGTTTGTAGTGGATCTTTGAAATTGCAATTCAATGATAATTTTTTTAATTTCGCTGCGAAGTCCGCTATCGATTTCGTTTGTTCTTGTTTCGCTCTATTAAAATTGCAACGTTCCATTACTTCAGATGGCGTCGGGTTAAGTTGCTCTTGCATCATTTTTGTTAATTCTGCAATGTTAGTTCTATTGGTTTTTTCAGTGCACATAGGCTTTTGAGTAGCTTGAAAGCCTCTTCATCAAATATAGTAAGCGCGGTAGCCACTTTTTTATTGTCTGCAGTACCTTTCGCCAAAAAATATACTTCTAATCGATCTGCGAACGTTTCCCAGTCTCCTTTATCTAGACGGAATTCTCGATTGGGTGTGCCCCACATTTCTGACACTGTATCGGAGTGTGAGTTTTCTGTTTCTTCTATAGATTCTTGTGTTCTTAGCGCCTGCGCTAATAATTTACGTAACTCGTTTAGATTCGAGTTTCCATCAAAGTCAACGTTACGTTTTTTTAATTCTTCTCCGACTTGATCTTTACGTAGATTGTATACCCAGCCGACCAATACTTTTTTATCTTTTCCGTCGCTCATTTACAATCGAATACTTTCACTCTGCACGAATACCACTTGCTTTTTCGAACACGTGTAGTTTGATGTAAACTTCGCGAATATGCATTCGTGATCGAATACGAAATAAAAATTTTCACGTTATGCGATTTCGCTTTATACCATCACTTGCACTATACACGCGTAATCCTTTTATATCCTCGTCTCCAGTGTTGTGTATTGCGTAAAAGGTGTAGGACGGTAATATAACTTGTGACACGGCAAAATTTATTTCCTCTATGCCGCGTTACTATGCTCGCCCTGAGGGTTTATTGTCACGGATTCTACTCCTATAAATTTTCCTATCTCGGCACACTAATTACTCTTCGGCACAATTTCGCGACCAATTTATTAATGATGGGCGCTTAGTCGCAACTGCCCGATATTCCGGCTACTCTTGTTGGACTCTTCCTATCTCTCGGCGTTGGTTCGCTACCGCTGGACGACCTGGGAACGGTCGCAAACCGCGGAGACAACTTGGCTATAAACTGAAATGAAATTACGCGAACTAATGGGTCGGACGCAACACACACATGTAGGGGAGAAGACAAAAACAAAAAAAACGCTATCGTTCACATAAATTTTCACCAAAAAAAAGAATAACCGTCATTTATTTTATCTCAACAAAATTACAACACTTCTCTTTCGCATCACCCCGTTACCGGCACTACACGCTTTAATCACCGTCACGCACGTACCCGAAAATGGCCACGTTCCCGGCTCACGGCACGGAGAGAGCGCGCACACTACCTAAAAAGAACGAATAAAAAGGCACGTCGGGTAGCGGACTATGGCTCGCCGACCTTAATAGAATTAACTCACCCAAAACTCGTCGTAATTCTCCTCGACACTTAATTTCTCCCAAAACAACTTAATCTACTCAAAACTCTCAAACAAAACTTTTAGAAACTCTCTGCAAAACTCTGCTGCTACTCGGCTTGCCGGGTGAACACGGAGTGGCCGAGCACTCGCATGTGCTCGATCACTTCCTTCTTCTTCACCGATTACGTCACTCTCTGTGTCCGTCTAACCAATTAGTCCTGCTGGCACTCTAATTCCCTTTTTTCACGCAGGACTAATTGTCGCTTTGGTCACCCTGTTCCTGGTCGAAGCACCTATCAGACGCAAGAAGAAGGCCGATCGGCACTCGTGCAGCTCGCAGGCTGCCGTACATTCATTCTCTCTATATTCTCCCACTCCGGCGCTCTTGCTTCTCTCTCACTCTCATGCGCGCATAGGCTCGCATTATGCAGCACGGAGGATGCCGCTCAATCTCTCTCCCTCCCCACTCGGGCACTCGCACTCTCTCTCTCTCTCTCTCTCTCTCATTCACTCTACTACATACGTAGCGCGCAGGCCAGTGTAGTGCGGCTCGGTTCTCTCTCTCCCTACTCCGGCGCTCTTGCTTTCTCTCTCACTCTCGTGTCTACACAGCGCGCAGGCTGCTGACGCATGCTTTTCTCTCACATGTGCGCGCGCAGCACATGTGTATGTCGCTGTGTTCGTGTCTAATGTGTGTACGCGTAAGTGTTTCTGTTTGTGTTACGTGTGCATGTGACCGCGCCGTCGTCTTGTTATTGTGCCCTCTCTTTCTCTCTTTCACTCTTTCACCGCCTCTCGGTTGTCATCGTTGTCGCTGGTTCTTTTACCCAGCCTACCCGGCTCGGCTGACGTGTATGTGCGCGTGTCCGTGTGGCACGTCGGCTGCTCCTTGTACCTCGACAAAAAAAATAAGAAACAAATGGTTAGCTCCGTGTGCGTTCAAAGCACCGGACAAAATAGTTAGCTCCGGTGCTTTGAACGCACACGGAGCCGAGAAACAAGGAGCTGGCCATAGTAGCAGTTGGGCACTAAATGCACCCTGCATTATAAACTATACTATTAATATATCAGAATATAGGTATGCTTTATTAGATTGTTACAAATAGTAGCGATGTTCTCGCTTGAAACGCCTGCGAGCGACTGAGCCTTATGTTTACATACTGCGTACGACACGCTTAGTCTGCCTAAATAATACGGCAGTTATACTAGCCATAGTACATACATCACAAGTGGTATAATAGTCGTTGAGTTGTGTAGTAGTAGTAAAGTATAGTAAGGCGTGTTTGTTGTGCAGTAAAATAAAGTTGAGCGAGCAAGTCGTAGGAACATCGTGAGGTGGCTGCGAGCAATTACAGCGGTGAGTGTGAGCCTGTGTCGGTGAGCCTGTTCGCTCCCCGACGTGCCTTTTTTCAGGTTAAAGGAAAGTGCGTAGACGTACTCTCTCTCCCCGTGACGCGTGTGATTTGCGAGCGATGATCGTTTGTACGTGCGGGCAAAATTGTAAAGTTGAGGATTATAAAGACGGAAAGTGTGAGCCGGTAAATAAACAGAAATAGTGCAAGGAAACATAATTATTTATTCTTTTTTTGTGGTGTGATGCCTTCAGTGTATGCACGTGCCGTCTCATCCCCCGTATTGTGTCGTCCCATTAGTGCCGCACAGTTTTTCGGTTAGTTTCACAGGAGATTTTTACCGCCGAGGGTTGCGACCATCCGAGATAAGAGATAAGAGCCGTGCCAGTGCGTAGCCGCGCAAGAGAGTCATTAACGCGACCAGGCGCCCTTCCCAAATAAATAGGTCGCGTAAAAATTAGAGTTAGGTACAAAGAGAATTTAACGGATCGTTGTGAAATAGCCCTCAGGGTGAGTCTAGTAGCGCGGCGCGGGGAAATAAAATTTGCCGTGCCACACCGTTTATTAAATAACAGTTTACTGTTGATAGCTCGTCTGCGTGCTTCACACCTTTTACGTGGACATCGAATCCTCAGGCTGTTTGAGGTTTAAGTATTTATAAAATATTTTTTTACTATTCATAGCCCGTCTGCGTGCCTCACACCTTTTACGAGGCCATCGAATCCCCTGGTTGTTTGGGATTTAAACATTTTTTAAATTATGTTTTACTGTTTATAGCACGTCTGCGAACCTCACAACTTTTACGTGGACATCGAATTCCCAGGCTGTTTGGGGTTTAAATATTTCTTAAACATTTTTTTACTATTCATAGCCCATCTGCGTGCCTCAGACCTTTTACGTGGATATCGAATCCCCAAGCTGTTTAGGGTTTAAACATTTATTAAATAATACTACGGCTTCTAGAGACATTTTTACGTTCTTTTGGGGAGCGGAGGGGAGTGGATAGGAAGTGGATGGAAAGCGGGGGGGAGCGGACGGGGAGCGGCTAGGTTGTATGAAAAAGTGCTCTCTTGCTGAGAAAAAGAAACTATATATATATATCTCCCTATATTATATAGACGTAAGCGTTATATGTGAACATAGTCCCTCCATCGCGCCCTCCGCCGTTATTTTTCGTCGTCGTTTTTTCCGCCTCCAAACGTCCCCTCCATTTTTTAACGTTAAATTAGCTCAAAATTTACGTTATTAGTCAAAACACCGTCTCTCCACTGTCACCTCCACCGGGACCTCCACCTTGATCCACTTTTCGTCCCCTCCACAGTCCATCCTCTTTTTAACATAGTTTAAATATTGCTTTTAATGATAGTCGAAATATCATCAATAAATCTACGAATTCAATCATTTAAAAAAAAATCAAATATATAATCAATTATTATTAGAATCAATTTAGACAATATTGCTTTCAACTATTACCATATTTTAAACAGCTTTCCACACCAGCATTGAGGTAATGTTGTAGGAGCGTTGAATTTTTTATTTTATTGAGTTTAGGTTTTATATATAAGCAATAATAATAATTATATATGATTGTGGGACATGCCGAAATCACATAGAATTATACAATAATTTTTTATATAATGAGCCTAAACACAACCATGTCAGGGAGT
>JAWWEQ010049294.1:0-13807 GCA_035583055.1 Torymus tubicola
TGAACATCTACACTAGCCGTAGCAGCGTAACCCGGCTATCCAGAATCGGCCTGGTAAGTAGCCCGTTACAATATATACGTGTAGTAGTAAATTGTATTTTTCTTTTTAATCTGCTGTACATACGGTAGTACCGGTGATTTATACGGTGACACGTGTGTGCGTGTGTGTGTGTGTTCTCGATGACGTATCAGTATTTATTATGTGTGCATTTAGCGCGAGAGAGAATGAGAGTGTGGCTGGTCTCTCTCTTCGTGCTTCGTTAAATACAATAATCGCTTGTTGAAAAAAAGGTTAATGCATTTATATATATATATACGGCGATGAAACGGTGGAATGGTGATTTATTATTTGTTTTTCGCAAAGGACATTTAGATCGGTAATTTTTATATAAGTACGGTTGTGTGTACTGTATGGATAGTAAATGCTCTCTTTATTTACAGAGTAAATAATTGCGTTGAAACCCGCTTAAATACCGAATTGCCATATATAAAAACTGAATTTATTTTATTTTTTCATGTGACAATATTTACCGTTTACTCGTTGTTCCAATATTTATTGATATTTTTTATTATGAATTTGTAGCATTAATTGCATATTTCAACCTCAAAGAGCTTTTCAATTCAACCAACGATTAAAAGTTTTAATTTCTTTTTTTAATTAAAAAAAACATAAGTCATTCCGCATTTGCTGCTAATAAACAATCAACAACAAATCACGAGTACGTCAATATAAATACTTAACGCTCTGCATTCCCCGTAGTATATACATCATACATTCTCTCCACTACCTGCACGCATTGAGCGACGCGACCGCATAAAGACGTAGTTTCCTATGCGCCATGAAAATCCCTTAAATCTCTGGGAAAAAACTTGCTGGAAGGGTGAGACAGAGGTAAGAAAAAAAAAACGCCACCGCGGTAGGTAGACTCATTCGCCGGAGGAAAAAGGCAATCTGCATTGACAAATTTACACAAGACCCCCGCGCATATACGCGAGCACACGCCGCGCAAGTGCTCGAGGCGAGTAAAGAGCCCTGGCGCACTTTTTTTTTCCTTCGCCGTCGTTGCTACAGCTTATTTCGGTGTATACATATATATATATATATATATATATATACGATGGTGAAGGTAGACTCGAGAGAGAAAGACAGAAGGCGAGCTCTTGATAAATTCATTTTTTCTCCCTGCTGCTGCGCGACCGCGACCTCAGGGGGGAGCCTCTGTACTTTCGATCGTATTCACGACGGTCGTGTATATAATGTTGAAGAAAAGAGGAAGAGGAGAAGGAGAAGAAGAAGAGAGAATGGGTTGGGTTGTCATTTTGTGGTGGTTGGAATTATGTGGGAGAGTGGAAAGATAGAGAAAGAGGAAGAGAATTAGTGCGGTGGGGGAGTTGGATCGATGATAATAATGGGGGAGATTTGATTCTGTTTGTCGCGTACGCAGGGATTTTCTTTCTTTTTTGGATCTACTGATGAGCAAGTTTTACTGAGTTGTGTGGCAGTTTTTGTGGGAGGAGGAATGACGTGAGTCACTGTCCATATAATAAAGAACTTTCTTTATGAATGTCATTCATGAGATAAAAGTTTTGTATATATATACACAGAATATCTAACACGTTGTTGCCATTTAATATTCACACATCAGCTTTGTATAAATAAATGTTCATAGGCACGTACCAAGGATAAGTATGTTCCGATTAAAATTTCAAACTATCGATTGTACAAAAACGCGGCTTTCACATGTACACCATAATCGGGCGGCACTCCTAGATTTAAATTCGCTTCGTCAAAACTTCACTCGACCGGATAGCGCACTTTTCCATACCCAAGTCTCGCCATTCAGTAAACCTTTGGCTTTTACACACGATATATACGCGTATCTGTATGTACCTGTATATATAGACATCGTCATCGTAAAGTGAATACCTTGCTATTCTCGCGCGCGCGTGCGTGACGTTCCATGCGTATACGCGGTTATTCCGCGCTGCACCTCACAACAAGAGAAATATATATCTTCTCACGTGCGGTGGCGTGCACAAAAGCGCATGGAGGGTATAACGCACTACTCGAGCTTTTTTTTGTTGATGGTACATGCAATGCTATATATGTAAAGCTTGCAGATGTACCTATAGATGCGCTGATGAAAAATTGTATATGAATCTGACGTACAAGTAGTGCAGTAATTGGGTAATTAACTAGATTTGAACAAAGATAAGCAGGTTCAGTAGATGTGGAAATTCTCGAAAATAAAAAGATACCTGAAACATCAAAGTTCTGATGAAAATTTTCAATGAAATATTATACACCCACTTTCTAAAACAATCTTGAACCGTCACGTATACACCTTTTTTTTCTTTTTAATCCAATATTCCCCCACAATTCTCAAAACTTATCGCACGCAATAACCCCATTTTTTGTCTTCCCTTCCACCATCCTCCCCCTTTCTCTCCAGGAACTTCTCCACAACTCCTCGGCGGCTCCTTCATCGCAAACCCTTTTAAAACGCCCTGAAACATTAACGTCCGCGCGCGCGAGCGCCAATTCCTCCGAAGCCAATACCTGCACACTCCTCTCCACTTTATATATCCCCGCTCCATCACCCCCGACGCGCGACGTCCCTCCGGCACGGTTGAATATTGCAGCAGCGACGGTGGTAGTAGTAGTAGTAGTAGTATAGCGTCACGCTCGATACACCCACACACATATACCTGTGCAGAGTCAGCGGACACGTCTCTCTCTCTCTCTCCCTGTATAGCGCGCGTCGAACTCTCGCGCGGAACTTCGCTTTCAAGGCGGTCGTTAGACCACTGAAAAATTCAGCGCGTAGAGCTGCTGCTACTGCTGCTGCTGCGGCCGAGTGAGAGGGAGAACGAACTTGATTGGTTTTGTCCGACGTCGAAGTGGACGTGCAGGGTGCCTGGCTGGATAGGAGGTTTTAAATGCTTAATTTCGGTCTATAATGTCGTAGTCGTCGTCGTCGTGGCTGGGGTGCGCTTTTTCCCCTGGACTTTTGTCAGTAGCCTGCGAGCTGACGGTCGCGATTACTGCCGGTGAATTCGGAAGAGAGCTGGATAGAATTCGTAATTTAGTTGAGAATCGTGGATGGATTGAATGATTTTTTGCTCGATGACGTGGATTAATTTGATTTTATTTGTATACTTCTTTTGTTTAATCAGTACGCAAGTGGCTCTGTTTTCATTTGATTTCTTTTTAATATAATTGTATATATAACGTTCTTAAATATATATTTTTTTTATAACTATATAGACGATTGGCGAAAATTATGTGGATAAGATATAAGCTGATTAATTATTGCTTACGATAACGTCATGTTCGATAATGAGCTGTATCGATGAGAGGCTATTTTATAGAGCGATCAAATTAAGTTTTTAAAGAAGCTACGAGAGAGAGAGAGAAAAAAAATTTATATTTGAAGCGTAATAAATGACGTGCGGTAAGAAAGTGCTCCGAGAGTAAGAAGTTACTTAAACTTCACTTTTAAAAGTCCGGAACGTGACAGCTCTCTGTATATATACACTCTAGATATAGTATTAACTTTTTATCCGTCACTTGCACAAGTAAAGTACTTGGGGTCTAAAGTGGATATCTACGTGTCAAAAGTTCATAAATATAATACAATATGTATTGGTTCTCTCCAATATTGCTAACATTTTTTCATTTTATTTTATTAAATTTACACATTCATTTGCAACAAGTATATATGAAACTTTTGATTTTATTTTACAATTTTTTGACTATTTAAGTTTTTACACGAAAAATACCACGTTCGTCGTATATATACAAAATATATTTAATGGATGAATATGAATTTCCCTTTAAATAAAAAAAAGTATATAGTTTAGAACGTGTTATGTTATAAATTATTTTCTATATGAAATTAAAATTTTGGATAATTTGTTGTCACAATAATTTACATCTATATCGGTAGAAGCAGTTTTCGACTTTACTAAATTTTATTTTTCACGGTCTATTTGCGTTAAGGCTGCGTGTAGCTGTGGTCAATGCATTTGACTACTCGAATCCACAATGCTCTATTCGCATTCTATTGCTATTTACGAATCCGCGAACACATATGAAAGCGTCAATCGTAACTTCGCCGCAAATTAGCATATTTATTAGGTATTTTTAGAGCTTGGTTAACCTTTCATTGTGTTTTATAGGACCCTGTGTCCTGGATATCAGAATTTATTGACAAAATAGTTCGTCTATTTTCCGACGGATTTAACGGTCTATTTACGAGAGGGCCAAATGTTATTTCGGCCGAACAAAATAGAAATAAAATTTTGCTTCATTGTATATTCTGATAAATTGCTATATTTTATTGTTAAGAATTTTTTTACAATATTATAGTTTGACTACTCATATTTACTAAAAATTTTATTAAATTAAATAATAATTACAAATATCCCAAATTAATTTAAAACATTTTTACCCTTATAAATATACTTTCCCATGAAAGTAATAAACTAAAAAGCCACTTCACCATTCATCGAAATCCAACACCTCACTATATATATCCATTACACAATCAATTACATTTTTCTTTTCGTTCGCGCTCGATTACGCGCCCGCCGCAAGCGACAGCGCGACACCTGTTCACTATACCATTCTTTCTCTCTGCACATCCCGTCTTTCATCACACTTTGGCGCGTGTTCCGGATATCCTTCTGTTTCCGATGACTGCACCCGACACGCTCGTTCTCTCTCTCTCTATCATAGTTGTCGTTTTGCCGTTTTTGTCTATATATACTTTACTCGCCGCGCGTAAAGAGATTCGCGCCACTCCCATTTCACGCGCCAGCGCCGCACGCATGTATTCACGATCGAGTGGATACTGTTTCTTAGAGTAGCTGTTAAGGTGTCGATGCCAGCTCGTAGATACGATAAAATATATATATATATATATATATATATATATATGTATATACGTTCAGAGCCCACGGAGGTGTTTGCATAACGGCGATGGTAGTAAAAGTTACCCTAACGATATTTCACGCTAGAAGTTTACGTGTATTCTGTTTTTTTTCTTTTTTTTCTAGGTAGAGTGGGTTTTTCGAGACGTTTTTAGTTTAATTAGATATGAGTGTTATGTATCGTGGTATTTTAAATAACCATAATTTATACATTATTTTGTCATATATTAATTTTATGTTTTTTCCATTTTTGTTGCAGGTGAGTTGCAGTTATTTCTTAAGCCACTGAACTACACGTATGCAAGTCTAATGAAACCGCGCTACAATTCAAATATTGGTACTAGGAAAATTTTACTTAATTTTTTATATAAATAATCTGACTTCAATATCAATAAATTGTACAAGTTATACATACAAATTGTTCCGGAAATGTATGTTTTACTACATATATTTAGATAAAGGAGAAAAGATTCTAAACTGAAAGTTTCTTTAGCATTTTTTGATATAATAAGTATAGTTTTTTAATCCCTAATGTATCAAAATTAGGGATTAAAAAGCTACTAAACTTAAAATAAACTTTCGGTTTAGAATTTTTTCTCCTCTATCCAAATATATGTATAGTAAAAAATTCATTTTCGAAACAATTTGTATATTACAATAACAGCGTACCCAGCTACAACCAACAACAAATGTTTTCCCACCTCACGAACCATCTCTAAAAACATCCACAATATAGCTTCCGAATATCCGTGTAAACCTCGAAAAATCGCTCGAACAATCACGTACCATTCGGTGAGCGTCTAATTGCACTCTCTCTCTTCGTCGTCGGGGTATGCTTACATTGCTCACAATTACTCTTGAGACCTTTTCTCTCACTCACACCACACCGACGAATTTTCATCTCCTTTTCTCACCAGCACCAATGGGGTGCGACAAATAATGCCTTGGAAAACGCGCGCTCGCAATTGCTCGAGGGAAAGGGAGTGTAAGGTGCGCAAAGTCACGGCAATTAGAACGCGCAGCCCCGTCGTCGCGTCGCTAATGCAGCCATCGATCGTCGACGCTTAAACAACGCCGAGCGATTAAAGGAGTGATTATGAAAGAGGGAGAGGAGATGGCTGATGGCGGAAAAGGACGAATTGTTACCTTTATATAAGTTTTCACGCGCAAGTACGTGCGTATATATATAGTTTAGGTTTTCGTGAGAGATAATGTGGCGGTTAGTGAACTTGACAGCGTATATGTCACTGGTAATGTAGACAATGCTATTGTATATAGGGATACCGGTTTTTGAGAAATTTGGTGATTTTCTACACTATTTGTGTAGTTGCTTTATTGAAGGTCATTGAAGCTTGACAAAAGCAAAGCTCTTCGCAATAATTGAGTTCTTCGGACTGTTAAATCCTACGGCATTCTCGTCCAATTTGAGATAAATAACAAGAAGACCTTAAATATATATTAAACTTTTCACGCTTTTATATTATAACAATAAATAGACTTGGTTTGGAGATGGAATTTTACCTTTAAAATTAATAAAAAGTTTTATCGTGGAACCAAGACAGTTTTTAAAAAATATATTTTTTTTAAATTCAAACGATTAAATAATAGACGATGATTAATGTCCCTACAATTTCTTAAGCGGAAATTACGAGACGCCCATACTATATAGCGTCTAACAAATCGTCAACACACTGTGCCGACACACGCAGACGCTGAATAATTAAACAGTGATTTGCTCTTGCTCGCGCTCCGCTCACGCCCATAAACCCATCTCCTAATCGCTACGTCTCTTCTACCATTGTATACATACATGCACATCACACGTATATTTACTTGCACACTTTCGTATCCTGCGCGCAGGTGCGGGAGGAGTGCCAGTATACATATATATATATACGCGTTCGCCTTTTCGGGTACATATCTGCGCGTGGGTCGATTGCACGCTCCTCGCGCGCCGTTAACTCGTCTCGCGAAATTGGCTTATTGTCTCGAGGAGCGAGGGGGCGGTGGCCGTTCTGAAAGAAGGAGAGCTAGAGAAAGAAAGAGAGAGAGAGAGGAAAAAAAAAAGAAATGGATAGAGAGAGATATAAAAATAATAAAGGAGGGATATAGAGAAGGGTTGCGGAGAAATTGCGGAGATGAGACGACGACGACGGTGGCGGCAGCAGCAGAGGCCGTGGGAGTGGCGTGGCAGAGGAGGCGAGTGGCGAAATTGAAAGGAGAGTATAGAGAGAAAGAGAGCCGGAAAGATAAAGTGGATTGGCGCGGAGGAAAAGGGGGGGGGGGAGAGAGGAAGAGCGAGCGAGTGAGAGAGTGATGGGAGCGACAAAGGGATGGAGATGTGAATGCAAACGAATGTAAATGACAGACGAGTGGTTCGGGAAATGAAAGCCAGGGGATGATATGCGAAATTTCAAAACATAAATTTGTTTGAATTGAATAAATTGTTAAAAGTCGAGAGTTCAAAAAGAATTTAAAAATGTCATAAAAGATCATAAGTTTGAGTAAAAAAAAAAGGAGTATTATGGTTATCAAATGATTGCTCATCAATACGTTTATTGCGGCTTGTGTACAAACTTCATTACGGGGTATCACCTTTTTAATCTATCAATTTTTTTGCACTCTATGTACTTATAAATATCAGTTCAATCCTTTTCATGCGCCATTCATTTCGCAGATGAAAGTCCTTTCGAGTATCCAATCATGAGAGGCCAGACACTTATAACGGAGTGCGCTGAAAAGAGAGAAATTGATTTAATTAGTAAGAATCTCAATGAACTGGAGAAAAAGATATCTGAATGAAAGTCGTAAGAGGATTTGCAATTGGGTCAAAACAATAACAGTGACAATTACGCCACCATTTGATGAACGAGTCCACCGAGTGATATAGCTCCTATATACTTTTGGTGATAACGAAGAAAATTATATGATAAAAAGTAAGTTGTGAGAGGACGTGGAAATGAAACGTAAAAACGATAGTGACAAAACAAAGAGTCTTAGATAGGAGAGGAGACGTGCCGAAGAAGGAGAAAGTAAGGCAATGAGGAACGCTGTCTTATCTGTACTCAAGCATTGTATTACACTGACAATAAAAGGTCTTGCTCAGAAGTCACTAGATTGAAAAGCTCAAGGAACTATGCGATGACATTAAGATCAGTATACTGCATCTGAAAGTTATTTCTGAAATATAGAGGTTTATTGTGGCATAACTTTGTAACTACATAAACCCTACGCAGCTACGCAATAGCCAGCTGCACTAATTCATATTATTATTTCTACTGATCATTAATACAATGTTTTATATGGAAGAAAGCTGAAATTAATTTAGCTTTCTTATTTCGTCGACTGAATAAAACAAAATTTATTTGATTATCTCTATTAGAGGAAAAGGCTTACTCACAATATATATATATCTCACTCAAGCATCCTGTAATATACTCAAATAGACTTTCAATTTTATTTAGTACAATTTGACCGAATTCTTAAAGGTGACATCTCTTAAAATATCTGTAAGTCTAAAAATATTTTTATCGATATAATGATCTCCTGTTTCCTTTTTAAAACTGTGTTACATTATTTTCATTCTTCTTTCCATCTTCTTTATTAATAAAATATTAAAATCATCTTTAATCATTATGATCGAAGTACATTATAAAAATGCTATAATTGGACTTATTACAAAGCGAAATACAATCATTTCAGTCTGTAACAGCAATTGAGAAGCAACCTTCCCACCGAGTTCAAGACCATTCCCATTTACTGATGCGAGCTTTCCTTCCGGCAAGTTGAGGGGATCGTACAATTGATCTCGAGAAGTTAATGTACTAGAATCAGACCATTGTTAGTCACGGAGTACCTAATATGAATTTATCTGCGCTCATATTAATACGGTAAAATAATACCTCTCGTTATGTCGTAATAAACTTGAACAAATAAATCCTCAAGTGTTCAGATAAGGCAAGAAGATATTTTCGAAGAAATAAAACTTGCAATAAAATTAATCATTCGATATACATATTATACGTAAAAGCAATATGAGATCTTATGTTAAATACATTCTATTCATCTATACTTAATTTCAATCACTTTTATAGTATCGGCTACAAGTACTACTTGCACCCTACGTCACAGATCTTCTCTGCCATACGCTTATTATATTACCAACAAAATCCAGATAAACTCCAGATGAAAAGCAAAAGCTCCATTCTCCTTCTTTATGTCCTCCATCTCCTACTTCCATTTTCCTTTTGACATTGACGTTCCGCGAAATACAAATTGCTCTCGTGTATAATACATTCCACTTCTGAGCCCCTCACGTTTTTTTCGCCGGCATTCTACGGCATAAGAGGTACGCGCAGACCGCAGTAATTCAATTTTTCCGACTCGCCAATTTTACGTCAGGACCACAACGATATTCGGGCTAACTTCGTTTCCTCTCTCTGGGGAAACGTAATTTCGGACGCAAGCTTCATATTTCGCGAGCAATAGGAATGCAAAGAAAGCTCTTTGCACGATGCTGATTTTTCTGCGAATTCAGGTGCATATATATATTTGGCTCGCGATTTGATGCCGCTGAACAAATTGAACGAGATGTTTAATAAACCTCGAAATGAGCTCATTACACGAGTAACTGGAGCTGAAAATTGTGGCCATCTCTCGGAATCAATGTTTATGCGAATTGCGAAATTCGATGAAATTACATCAATATGGTCGGGGTAATGTTGTCAGTATGTGATAGTCACAGTCAATGTTAATGTTATATTTTCACTGTCACGATAAAAATATGCAAGAAAAAAGCGTCTGGCGGGCTTCTGACAATCTTTCAAAGAAGTGATACATTACGCGTACAAAAAATTTCACGAAAATTTCGCGGCTGGGTACGCTTGAAAAATAATGTTCTTTGTGCCTAATTTATGTCGTCGTTCTTACAGACGTTTCGCCTCATATCTCTCTCACACCATGTCTTTTTTTATTTTTCTTACTCGCTTTAAAAGTATAAGAAAGGAGCCTCATTAATAATACAATGTTATTGGAAAAAAACGATGATTAATTGCTGGGAGTTCACCGGTGTACTTTAAAGCGTTGACATTGCAAGGTGTATTTTAGAAAGGAAATTAAAGGAAATTTGATTTTTATCATTTGGAAAACTAAGGTAATAAACGAAAATACTTTAACGACAGTTTTGAATATTTTAACTTTACCCACTTCCCATATCAGAGTAATTTCATCAAAGTAGAATTGCAATTAACAAATTTGAAAATTGCTTACAAACTCGTGTAAAAAGGCTTCTGCGTCTTGCTATAATATTTTATGAAAAAAAAAAACCATTCACGCTATTTTCAAAAGGCTTTGTAACAGTACTAATTTTCAAAATACAAATTTTTATATTTTTCCCACGTTGATGTTGCAAATTGTTGTTCATATACATAATCATTGTACACGTAATTATTATGCAACTAAAATTACTCTTCAACTATTGTATACATAATATTTTTATTTTGAGCGAAAAATGAAAAAAAATTAATTTGTTAATAATTGAAAATTACTTTTCGTTCATTTTTTGCACGTTAAATTTCTATGAGATAAATTTATATTCTGTTAAAATAGTGTGACAAGACCTGCCCATGTTCCAAAGTTTTTTTGTCTATTGTATGATTTTTGAACAAGAAAAAATTTATTACAAAGGTGGATCTCAAATTTTTTGTGTCGTTTTTACGACCGAGTTAGGAGAAACTTTTGGCAGCAGATATATCTGTATATATATATGAGTAACAAAACTAACGAGAAATTAAAAATATCAAATTCAAATTTTGCAAGTGGCACAGGAGTGGTCAAAACTTTTAATTAGATTTTAAATTAGATTGTATTGGGAATTTATAAGAAAAACTGTCGTATTTTAAGAATACTATATGTAATTTCTACCTACAGTGAAATTTTTGATAATTATTCTGAAAAAATCTTGTACTTTTATCGGAGTGAAAATTGCAATACTTCAAATACTTATAAAAACTTTATGTATATTGACTGTTCAGTGCATTGAGACATTAAAAAATCGTTTTTATAGATTTAACTCGTCAGGAATTGCTTTTATATGAAAATGTTAAAATGGAAAAAGTTTTGTTTAAATATTATCTACAATTTTGGTGTGAAATTAAATTCTGTTAAATAAAATCATCCATTTTATGTATATTTAGGCGTTTAACATCGTTTTTATAGATCTAACTCGTTAGGAATTGATTTTATATAAAAATGTTAAATAGAAAAAAGTTTTGTTTTAATATTATCTACAACTTTTGTATTTAACATTTTTGTATAAAATTAAATCGTGCTAAGTTATAAACGAAAATCGATCATTTTAGGTAGATTTAGGCATTAAAAATCGTTTTTTTTTATTTAACTCGTCAGGAATTAATTATAGAAAGAAATGTAAAAAATTAAGTAATATAAAAAAACGATTATTTTTTTTGTTTTTAGCGGTTTTTTCGCTGTTTCAATGCCAAATATTGTTCGTAGAAAAAAAATGTTTAATATAAAAAAATATGTATTTTTATTAATTTTAGGAGATGCGTTTGTAATTTTAGAATTTTAATTTCATTTTGTTCCCATTATGTTGAAAAATGATTTTTTTCACATTTTTATAAGCTGTGGCGTTTTCTAAATTTCTCACCGATTTCGCTCAATATAGGACCATATCTTACTTGTTATAGGATTACTTGATTACATACATACGTACAGACATACATACATCTTGAAAAATGTTTAAAATGAACTCATTTTGGGTGGAAAGTGATTTTTATGTTGTACATTTTCGGAATTTGAAGTGTTGAATTTTTGCCCCGACGAAACTATAAGGTTCTCCCGAGAAGCGGTCGTGCCTAAAAATTCTTTAACAAAGTAGTCACACACTTTTAGTAGAAATCATAACATGCCAACATAGACCGTTCCCTAAAACTAATTCAAATAATTTCTTTAAGGAATATCATACGAAGCAACACTAATTTTGCATTCGAAAGTACGTCATTATAAGCAAGCGTCATCACATCCAAAGTACATAAATCTGTTAATTCAAAACTGAATCTTCTTCAAAATTCAAGGAAACAAACATTCAACACCGCGCATACTCAACGCAAAACGCTTTTAAAAATCCAGTAAACATCCTTTTCACCCCGACACTTTATTTTCATCCGTCGAGTGCGTGCGAGAAAATGTTCGCGTAAACACTTAACAGCACGGCAAAGAGATACGAGAAGGTGAAACGAAGCGCGCGCGTATATATGCCTTTCGAGTCTCCTCATCCATTTCATTTTCGCCCGTATACACTTAGATAAATGCAAATGCGCTGTGCGCGCGCGTTAACGCGATTCGCGCGTAAGACGAAGTGCGCATCCTTTATTCGAGAGTATATATATATACACCTGTGAATGGAACGAATTCAGAGCGAGTCTCGTTTTTCGGGAGATTGAAATGACGGCGCAGGCACGGGTGAGTTGTACGCATTCTGCCATTGTTTCAGTTGATGGATTGATATTTCGCATTGGGAGAAGCTGCTGCCGCTGTTATCGGGGAAAAGTTTGAAATTCGAGGAATAGTTTTATCTTTTTTAATAATAGAGTGAATTTTGATAAATCCACGTCGGTGTCGGATGTAAGTTCGAATTCTAAATTTATAATGATTTTTCAGAATTTTTTCGATTCCCTAAAAATTGTTTTAAAACAAAATATCAAGTTTTATTAAAATATTTTAAATCAATCGATACTTTTCATATTTCATCATTAAACTAAATACCTTTTAATTCAATTCAGTTATAGCATGAAAGATAAACTCAAGAATTTTATTATCAAATGAAGACATTTTTTTTCGCGACGCTATGCAAAACTATTACCTCTTGTGCAGCTATTCTCCCCGGAATCCGCACGTCGTCATCCGACTGGAAAAACATTTTTTCCTAGGAATTTCGACTGCGTATGTACCTGCCGCCGAAATTTACGATATATCGAGGTTGGCGCGTTGACCACTGCGTATATGTGTACTATTCGCCGTAGCCTCCAACCAAATGAGATTCCGCAAATTTTCCAGGGAGTCCGAATTTTATAACGTAGCCGTGTATCTCTGTCCTTCTTTTTTCCCCGTACACCTATCGTGTACTAGAAAATGAGCGTAGGAATTTCACCTACAAACTGACCAGTCAATGTTACTTTTTCGGCAGATCGGTATTTTCGCACGCTCGTATACGTTTCTTTTCTTTCAGGCACGGATACAGTGGTGGAAAAAAGTTTGAACCGCGTTGGAAAATTGTTGTGCGCGTCGTATATAATACAGTGCGGAGAAAAAGTTGGGCGGAATAAATGAAGCGTCAGAAAGACTTCGGTGGTGTTTTTTTGCTCGTAGACAGCTTCCTCGAATAATTATTTCTTTCGCTTAATGAGGAAATGTCGAGGTTCTTACGGCGCGCCCCTTTTTCCTTTATACGGAAATAAAGAGAACTTGTTAAAGTACCATTAAATAGCTTAGATGTTGGCTTATTATTACTGCAGAGTTGCAGAAGCATAAAGGATGCGTTTGTTTACGTGTCGGGCGATGTAAACTCTTTTACGGTTACGCTTTTTCTTTATGCGGTAATATTCTTAGTCCAGTTTCTTACTGTTTACTGACGTTAATGTGGCAGCCATATTATATTTTTAATATTACCATAACAAAATATCTGTTTTGTTACTATGATAAGCTGTTGCATTTAGGTACACTGAGAAAAAAAGATAGGAAAAATTCCAAATGTGTTTGGAAAAATTACCATATTTTTAGTAAAGCCACCACAGGCTGTAAAAACCCAAAAAATTACCATATTTTATAGGAAATTTTACCATAATTATAGGAAA
>JAWWEQ010049295.1:0-13806 GCA_035583055.1 Torymus tubicola
TGATCTGCTAAGTTATGTAAAAATAAATACATTAATTATTTAAAGTGGTTAAATAGGGCTACTGGCGAAGGATACCATTTAAAAGAAATCCAACCCGCCTATAAACAGTACATCTAGGGTTGCGTGGAAAACTGTAGAATAGGGGATTGGCGAGCAGAGCGAGCAGGGAGGCGAAGCCCCACTAATATATATATATATATATATATATATATATACATATATAAATGAATAAATATATCAAGCGAAATCAATAAAATACATATAAAAGAAATTTTATAATAATACATATATTTCAATTTATAACTATTTTTAAGACAAGCCCCAAAGCCTATGAATCACTAAAGGAGTGATCATGCGAAACGGCCTCTGCAGTAAATTGAATAAATTCCTTTTTTATATAAATTAAGGAAACAAAATTTGTGAATTATTAGACAATTAAAAATTCAATATATTAATTAATTATATAAAAATTAAATTTTTTTTGTGGCAATTTTAATTAAGAAAGAAAATTTTAACATTAAAGAAATGTAACGGGGTGAGGTTCTCTGCACGTAATAAACTCCCACGAGGGACTAGCTGCGGGTTCTACGTCGAAGAAACCCGGTTGTCCGGCAGTTGGCAGTGGCACAAGGGACGAACACTGGCCTTAAGCTTGCATTGTGGAAAGCTTAAGCCTCTTTCTACTCGAGCGCCCCTTGCTTGAGCGCCGCGGCTTTCAAACTGCGGCTATGTCTGTCTCCTTCTCTCTCTCTCTCTCTCTCTCTCTCTCTCTCTCTCTCTCTCTCTCTCTCTCTTTCTCTCTCTCTCTTTCTCTCTCTCTCTTTCTCTCTCTCTCTCTCTCTCTCTCTTACCTGCCCGTTACCGTTGCTCCTCCAGGAGTCGATGCCCTCGGCTAGCTGCAGCTGAAAAGGGGTAAAGGCCGGTATTCGGGAAAGCATGCACGGGTCGGGCAATCTAAATGACAACGCGTGACTCGAGATATAAAATGAAACAAGAATGCAATTTATTGAAAAGAAGAAGTTAATATAATTAATGCGCATAGGCCGAGACTTTGTCGAGAGCCGGCGCGCTTCGCTCGCTTTTCCGCTTCTCAAGACACGCGATCGCACACGGCTCGCACAGCCGCACAGACCTCACCGCGAGGTAGATGCACGCAACAACGATTACAATAATTCTTAACCGAGACTTAGGCGGGGCTGATCAACCATCTCGCTCGCTGTCGTTGTCTGCGGGGATGGAGATTCCTCGCTGTCCCCGCTGATCCAGTCGTCGTTGCCGCTCTCCCTGGATCTCTCGCTTCGTGGCACTACTAACACGCGGTCACGATGGGTTGCTAGGAGTGAAGGTGCGTCACGGCTATCGTTTCCTCACTCTCACTTCAAAAAACTCGATCACGGCACTTCTTGCTTTGCGCGCCCTTGTCCAGGATTATCTGCCGATTCACCAAGATGGCTGCTCTCGCTCTCCCGCGCGGTGCTCCGTCATGCACCGTGGTTCCCTCGCGCGCAGCCCGATGGCTCTTCAAGTACCTCTTCCCCAAAGCAGCCTATGCACGCGCCCGTTACAGTAATTAAATTAAATGTAGTACAAATAAAACTACATTTTAGTACAAATTACAATAAGCACAAAAGTATTTTGAATATTTGTTAAAAAGAATTAATAAATTATCTGAAAAAGGAAATTAAAAATAATAATTACTAAACAATTATTACTTATAAAACTTAGTGATTTTAAAAATAAATAATACAAAAAGAAAGAGAAGAATATTTGAAAAACTTTTTACTAAAGTTTAAACTAAGACAAGTATTATCTCTATTCCTTTTATTTCTTCTAGTCTCATTATTTAATTAACTCTCTCCATAAATGGTGATCATTTTTTTCATGACTGTAAAACAACCAGGAGAGTCTCATTCTGACATTATACTTTTTCATATTTGCTTATATTCATAAAAGCGACCCACTTGCATACATCTTATATGAAAATGACCATGTTCACAGCTTCTCTCGGTAAGTGTGCGCACGTCGTTCACTTCAGCTCTCGCTTTTTGGCTTTCCTTCTCACGCCTCTCCACTCCTCGGAGTCTATTCTTTGCAGGGGAAGGTGCCCCAAAAGGCTCTGTAGCTCCCAGCCCAAAAACTGGAGACTCTGCGCTCCAGTTTTATGAGCCGGGGATCTTTTCCTTTCACCGCTGCCGCCTAACCTCACTTTCTGCCATCGCACATCTCCACACCGAGCAACTCTCACTGTCTACACACCGCCGCTTGCTGTCCTGGCCCTGCTGCAAGCTACACTAACTTTCAAGCAATACATCTGCACACGCTGCCTCGCTGCACCGGCGCTCGTCACATCTACTCCATCTTGCATACGAAACGTCGCATCGGCTGCTCTCCGCCGGCCCCGCCGTGTCCTGCAGTGTTTTCAGCTTGTGCTTTAAGCTGTATCAGCTGAGAGGACACCATCTATCGTGCTTAGTCGTCTGCTAGCTGTTTCCACTCCACCAGCTGTTTCTACGCCTGCAGTTTCATATCCCCTTTTTCGCGTGAGTCAGCGTTTTTGTTTTTGTTATTGTACGCCTCTGCGCAGCCTGCCTCGCGCAGCTCGAATTTGAACCGGCTGCTCTCGCTACCGCAGCTCGTATCGCGCGCTCGTCGTGGTATTCTTACCTGCGAGCCTCCTTACCGGCCACTGCCCGCTTACCGTGCGCGAGCACCCAATCACTGGGAAACGTGGTCATCTGTAGCGCGAGCGTTCCTATTCGCATGGCCTCGAGACAGTGTCCAGTCTGCTGCTTACGAATTGTTCGCAACGACCCAGCGCTTGCCTCGTGTGTAGAGTGTCTACGATATTTCCACGCCGCGTGCCTAGCTGCATCCGGCCCTGGTCAGTGCTGCAACAGGTGCACCCTCAGCAACTCATGATCAGACGCTGTCATCATCACTGCTAAGGGCGGCGCTCCAGCGTCGCTGTCAAAAACCGCACCTTCTACTCCATCGTTGCCCGTTTCCAGTGAAACATATCACTCGGCCATGCCCATTGCCAATCAATTCTCGTCGAAGAGACGTGCCTCGACCCCCTCTCCCTCTGTCACGCCCTTATCTAAAGCCTACTGTGCGAGTCAATCTGACTCCGCACCGTCGACTTCGTCTTCGGCCTCACGAACGACTATGGATGGGGATGGCAAGAATGCCTCTGCATCTCTGCCCTGCTTGCTAGAAGCAGATGGAAATGTGCTAGCTGCACTAAATGAGGCACCGCCCTACATGCATGTCTTCTACAGCCTTCTAAAGAGCTCGCATGACTCCAATGCTGTTGCACTGGCCGCGAACGGACGCGTCCTCGCTGACACCACGCGCGTTCTCGAAAACCTCTCATCCCGCGTCGCTGCAATCGAGCAGAACCAGCAGGTGCTCACTGCTCAACATAGCGCAGACTTAGCCAGCATAAGGGCGGACGTCTCGCGCAACGCCGCAGCCACGCGAGACCTGCTTGGCCAGCGCTCGCTTGAGGCCCACGTGAAATCGTCGTACGAGGCATCCCCCTGACAGTTCAACACGAGCCAAAGGAGCTTGCGAGCACCCTACTCACTGCTCTTAATCTGGAAACACTTGCGCCGCTTGTCACCGGCTGGCGCTCCTGGAACCCCCCGGCCCGTGCTGTACCTGCAGACCGCGCAGCCCCCGGTGCAGCGCCCCCGCCTGCTGCTGCTCCACCGTTCAGCGCGCTTGTTTTTACACTCGCCTGCGCGGCCGCCCGCGATGACATACTGCGCAAAACACCCGGCCTAAAGAACCTCGATTGTCAAACCATATTCGGAGCCGCTGGACCTGCCAAGCTCCCAGTAAATGCTCTGTGGCCAGATCCTGTCCACAAGTTGCTGAAACGTGCAAGTCGTTGAACAAAGGACTTGGACACTTACGACCTACTGTAAGAAACCTCACGGTCTTTCTGCGCCCGACGCGCAACGGGCCGCTAATCCCTGTAAACAGCGAAGCTGACCTCGATGCGCTCGTAAACTCGGATGCGAAGGCGTGACGCCCACCCAGTAATTACAGACCTTTACCTCGACGGCTATAATTTCTATCGCGCGGATCGAGAGGGGATGGTCGGTGGCGGAGTGGGTGTCTATGTACGCGATGACTTCACCGTCGAAGTTCTCGCAGCCTCCGACCCCCTATCCAATAATAAGCCGGAATACATCATTCTTCAGATCACCACCACTCACACAAAGATCCTCTTCTCCTCCATCTACCGCCGCCCACCCGCCGATTATCCGCTCGACTTCCTCTCATACCTCTCTACCTGCCTCTCTCACTTTAGCTCTGTCATCATCACCGGCGATCTAAACATAAATATGGCCACTCCTACTGTATCGAACACCTCTAAGCTGCAAGCTTTCATCGACCATCACTCTCTACACCTTGTCCCATCCGAACCAACCAATTACCAACTCTGGAATCACTCTCACACCTGGATCGACCTCTTCATTGTAAAAAATCCCTACCCAATCACCAACTATCGCAAATCCCCCGCACCATTCATCGCTGGCCAGGACTTCATCGAACTTACCCTCCCCTGCAAAAATCCACCTCCCGTCACCAAGACCATCCCCTCCCGTAACCTAAAAAAATTAAACGTCGAACAGTTCAACCGTATACTCACAAGTCTCCTAAACTCCCGCACCCGTCCCGCTAATCCTCACTCTCCGCTCAATTTCATCACCCATTCTCCCTTCACCGGCGTCGCCATGGGCCCGTCCCCCGCTGATGTTTCCGATGCTGAGCGCCAACTTGCGAGCGCCCTCATCGCTGCGTTTGATGCCTGTGCCCCGCTGCGATAGATTGTACTCTCGTCTCGCCGTAAACCCGTAAACTACGTACGCTTATGCGCACCCGTGACGGCGCCTACAGGCTTGCCCGTACCTCAGGGACCGCGAGCGACCTACAGCACTTTCGCGACGCGCGCGCAGTCGCCTCTAATGCGCTTGACACGGCCAAGAACTGCTATATTGCCTCACGTCTTCAAGAAGCTGTGAGCCCCGAGGCAAAGTGGAGGGAGCTCCAGCGTCTCCGTGTCACTGGTTCCAGCACGCCTTCACCTTTCCGCTACTTTGATGCAGCCACTCTCAACATTCATTTCGCTGCAACCGTAAATCGACATCCCCCCCTCACGGAACGTGATTTCGACATCACAGCCGCGCAGTCAGACACCTTCGCTACATCGGATGCTACTAAAGCGAAACTCTTAGAGGTAATTAAACCTACGAATCTCGGACTGCGCATCACCCATATGTTTCTCTCCGCCAATAAATCTGTCACCGTTGAAGGCGACGCATGCAACTCCACCATTCTGCGTAACTTTACACCACTGACTGACGCTGGCCTCGAGGTAAAAGATAAAGCCAAATACAACCCGCGTCTCATCGTCCACGACGTCCCGGCTGATCTTTCCTCCGACGATATTCGCGACGCCCTCCACAAGCAAAATTTCCCCGATAATTGTATTGAAGATTTCAAAATTGTTTATCTCTTCCCGTTGCGCGAAGGCAAGAAATCTCGCTCGTGCATTATTGAGACTACGCCCGAATGCAGGAAATCTCTGTGTACTGCGAATCGGGTTTATATCGGCGTTCGTGTCGCTGCGCTGACCACATCTCGGTTGTTCAGTGCTGCAACTGCTACAACTTCGGTCATATTGCGAGTGATTGCACTTTGGAATCCCCTCTATGCTGCTTCTACTCTGGACCACACTCTTCGAAGGATTGTATAACAAAAACCACGCTGTGTTGCTCTAATTGCAAACGCGCTAAATCTAGTGACACGAAACATGCAGCTTTTGACAGACTTAAATGCCCTCTTTTCCGTGCTAGAATATCGCAAAAATCTGCCTCGATTAATTATGGCTTCTAGTAATCAGGCACGCTCCATTGCTTCCCTCTCTACTGCCGCGTCTCTTGACATTAACTTCTACCATTCCAACGCGCAGTCGTTATCTTTACATCTGCATGACCTTGAATCTGCAGTTTTAGAAAACCAAGTTCACGTTTTCGGCATCTCGGAGTCATATCTTAAGCCTACCATCTCAGCATTGACCGTGGTGGTGTTGCTATATACTTGCATGAATCCATCTCTGTGCGTGAAGTTTGTCGGTCCCCACAGAGCGAATTCTATATTAAAAGGCCAGAATTCATATTTTTAGAGCTCTCAGTGGGCCACACGAAACTCTTGTGCGGCACTATTTATAGCGTACCTAGCTGTGGCTACTGGTCCGACGTCGAAGAGTCAATAATGAATTGTAACTGCTCTGTCGATTTTACTATCATTATGGGCGACTTCAATGTCAACTGGCTCAGCTCTAGCTCTACGCGTCGCACCTTATCTGATTCTCTTATCAGCTGTAATCTCGAGAGAGTGCCTTTCGACGTCACCCACCATCCTGTCAATCAGTCACCATTTGCGATCGATTACATTTGCGTTAGTGATATTGAGCTTGTCACCAAGTTTAAGCAAGTACACTGTCCCTGTATTTCTAGTCATGATCTTGTTTTTGCGTCGCTGGATTTCTCTGTGCCTTCCCATGCGCCACAAGTCATCACGCGCCGCTCTTACAGGACCTTCTGCCTCGAACGTCTTCAAAGTGATCTGGCTGCTTTCGATTGGCAAATACTGGTAGGCTCACATGATCTCGACAGCAAAGTCTACGCGCTTACTGATGCTATCGTATCTACCTACAACACCCATGCTCCATTTCGTTCGTTTGTAGTGAAAAAAGAGCGCTCTCTTTGGATTACACCTCAAATCAAGCGCTTGATTAATGAGCGCAGCAAGGCTTGGAAAATCTTCAAAAGAATTGGTGGTAACGATGCGCTGCTCATCGACAGAGCAGCGCATCGTTACCACCAACGCACCCGAAGCATTCTTTGCACCCTTTCGAAAATCCTGGAATCCTTGGCTGCCACTCAGATCACGAGGTTCATCACGGAGAGGGTCATACTGGATGCCCACCAATCGGTTTTTAGGAAAGGCTTCAGCACGCACTCGGCTCTCGTCAAAATGGGGGACGATTTCAGAGAAGACATTGACTCCAAACACATCACTCTGTTGGTCACAATTGATTTCTCACGTGCCTTTGACGTCATGAACATCAGTGTGCTCATTGCCAAACTACTCGCCTATGGTTTCTCTGATTCTGCCTGCAACTGGATACGCTCCTTTTTGACTGGCCATACGCAAACCGTTGTACTACCCGATGGCTCTGCGTCGACGCCGTCTAGTAGACTCTGTGGCGTCCCTCAAGGAAGCGTGCTTGGGCCTCTCCTTTTTGCGCTCTTCATCAATGATCTCCCATCCGTCCTTGAATTTTGCAAATGTCATATGTACGCCGACGATTTCGTCATTTACTTCAGCGGCCGCCTCATGGATATTCGTAGTATTGTTTACTCTTGGTTAAAACACCAATATCCAATAAGAAATATTGTAAGGCAAGGGAGAAGAAACTATTTCTTCCTCGGCACTAGGTCAGTGATACGACTCGCCAATCGTATCAGCTGATCGCACTCTCACGATACGAACACGTACGCACTTGCGAGCTGTGGCACCTAGAGCCTTTTTCCAACAACCGTGCTTAACTACACGGTGCTAAGTTCGCCAAGCTTCACCCGTTTGAATTTCGTACTATACGCGACGCGCGTCCTTTTCCAATCCACACACGTATGAGGCGCCAGTTGTAACGGGGTTAAAATTGATTGAATTATCCCGGAAGCTCGTACCCTAGTACTCAGTGCCGCGGGAGTCAATCTAAATCTGACTTCCCGGGGATACGCCTCCGGTAACGCCCGTGTATAACGCAGAGTGTCGCAGCACTCTGCTTTCTGAAAGAAATGTGATAGGTTGGCTTTTATCACCGCGCGCGCAACGGGAAATGCGCGCGGCCGGCTAGTCAGCTCTGCAAACGACCAGCGGATCGTTTGCCCGCGGAGGCGGCGGTAATCGGGAAGAAGACGGTTACGTACGAAGGTCGCGCGAATAAACAACGCGAAGACTTATAAATGTTTAACACATGTATTAATACAATCAACAACTTACAACAACGAAATACAAAAACAATATTAAACGCGATTCGTGCGCGGCCGTTGATTTCAAACGCGCAAAGGCTAAGTACACGGCGAAGCTGCCTAGGTCGTGTACGCGCGTTAAATACGGCGGGTCGACACTTACCCGCACGTATACACTACAGTAGGTTTGCACGGGGCGACTCCGTGCAAGCCTTTCACAAAAACCGCGAGCAGAAAGAATTAAAACTCACCGAGTTGTGCGCAGAAGACGACGTCTCGATCTTCTCTCTCTCTCGCTCTCGCTGCAGGTACCGGCTCTCTGTACCGATATTCTAGCACTTGCGCCTTTCTACTCTCGCGGTGTTCTCGCTCTCGCTCTCTCTTTCTAACGCGCGGTGGTGTGGGGCCTCTCGCGCTTCCACTTGACACACACACTAACTCGCGGCTCGAGCACGCGGACACGTAAAAACTTTGAGGAGAGCGGAGCACGCACAGAACACTTCTCTCTATCACGATACCGTAAGTCAAGATGGCTGTCCATACTTGTTCGATTCAAAGGCAGCTCCGCGATATCACGACGGTCCGGATACGCGTCACGATTCCGAGAATCGTACTTGCGCGCGGGCGCTCACACGACGCGCGCGAATTTCGACCGCGAATCGGGCACGCGTTACAATTTGCCTTATTTTATATTTTCGTAAAAAGGTTTACGTACAATAGTTAAGGTCATTGTGTTATAATAATAAAGAATAAATCACTACAATAGATTGTTTCTTTATTATTATAACATCATGTCCTTAACTATTGTACTTATACACAATTTTATACCTTTTACACTTTTGATTAGTTAAATTGATACTTTAGAAAGTGTTTAAAAAACCATTATAAATTTATAAGTAGTATCGAGAATGAATTTGTCCAGAAACAAGTTCTGGCAATGTGATATACGTACTATCTGCAGTAGTTTGATATTATTAATCCAATGAATAGTTTTTATGATTATTTTTTACAGCTGTGGTGTATAATATAATCATACTCTATTGGAGAAGCAGCATAAAAACAAAATTCTGTGGAATAAACACATGAAAATCAGTAATAAGTAATTTTGAATCCACTAGTGATATAAAAAACAGGAGTTTTTTCGCTATTTTTACATCTTTTCAAAATTCATAGCTTTTTACTGAAACTGCATCCCATCTTGGGTCAGGGCTTATGTGAAAGGATTTATAATACAGAATCAGAAGAAAATTTGTCGAACAAAAAATATTTTGTCAAACCCCCTTTTATTTTTGATAAAGGTACACTGAAAAGCAGCTAATCAGAGACTTTAAAAAAGGGTCATAAGAAAAATATGACTACATTTTCGAAGTAAAATGCAAACTTTTTCCTAATCAATGTTCAGTACAAAAAGTTTCAGGATTTTGAGTAAAAAAATGGCAAAAGTTGAGTTTTCACAAAAAATTGCAAATAATAAGAATTTTTGATGTGCAATAACTTTTGTAATTATTGAAATATTGCTCTAAAAATTTAGGAACATGTTTTTAAAAAAAAAAACTAAGAGTCTACAAATTTTGAGCAATTTTGAAATTTTGATCTGCTCAATTCACATGAAACAGCCCATATATACATATGGGCAGTTCTCTGGTGAATCGAGAGGTCAAAAATTTTTTTTCTTTTAAAATCAACTAAATCGCTTCGTAACCATCCCATATGTTATCCTGAATTTTTCAGATTTTTTTCACTTCTAGTTTTTTAGTAGCAGAGGGTCAAAGTTGGTGATTTTAGTATTTTCTGCATTTTTGACCGATTTTGATTAATTTATAACTCCTCAGGGAAGCATTTTTCACGATAAACACAAGTGTTTTAGGCTATAAGGATCGTGGGTTAAATAATTTACAACTTTAGTGTACAGTCAACTTAGTGCTTTATTGAATTTGAAGCGCGTTTGATGTTGCTGTCTCTCGGCCGTCGTGCGCTGAACAGTCGCAGGCCGGCGACGAACACTTCCGTCTGTCTGCTTTGGTAGTTGGGGCGGGGGGGCGGAGAGCGAGGCGCGTGGCGAGTACTGATAGGCGCAGCTCGCCTGAGCTGATCGAATAGAGCTGAAGAAGTGGGAATGCTCTCTGCTGGCGTTTTCGGTGTTGAATCGTGAACATTCCGCCCACCTTCGCCAGACAGGCGAACAGTCTTTAATCCAAGGGTTGAAGGCGTATGACCTTGGCGATGGGGCGACGTAGAGTTGTGGTGGCAGTCTGCAGATCGACCACGCGGGTAATTCCATCACTTACTGGATGAATAGCGGTGATGCGTGCGATGGGCCACTTGGCTGGAGGCGTAAGCTCGTTTCGAACGAGCACGAGTTCGCCCACAGCGACTGGTGGTTGAGGCTGTCTCCACTTCCTCCGGGATTGAAGAGACGTCCGATACTCGTTGGACCACCTGGCCCAGAAGTGTTGAGTGAGCTGGCTAATCAAGAGCCAGCTCTTTCCAGGTGGGATGTCGGCTTCCTTGACGTCTTTTTCCGGAACTAAAAATGACGAGCGAAGTATAAGAAAATGTGAAGGGGATAAGAAATCAAGGTCAGTAGGATCGTCGGTGAGAAGAGTTAAGGGTCTCGAGTTGAGGCAGGCCTCAATCCGGCAAATAAGTGTGCTGAGTTCAGAAAAGGTGAAAACTTGCTCTCCAATGACTCGACGTAAATGATGTTTTGCTGACTTAACTGCTGCTTCCCAAATACCTTCAAAATGGGGTGCATTTGGAGGGTTGAAAATCCAGGCCGTGCCTTCCTTTGCGAGAGAATTTACAATTTGAGTAAAATAAGAAGCCGACGAGCTGACCATTTGTTTCAACAGAATATCTGCACCTACGAAGTTCGTTCCTTGATCGGAATAGAGTTCCTTGCAATAACCTCTACGAGGAGTAAATCGATGGAAGGCAGCGATGAACACTTCGCTAGTGTAGTTCTCGACTACCTCGATGTGAACAGCTCTGGTAGCCATACAGATGAATATCGCGATGTATCCCTTCATTGTTCCCTTTCCTCGAGTTTTAATTAGTCGAACGTTGATTGGGCCAGCGTAATCAACGCCAGCACGTTCAAACGGTGTAGAGGGGCGCACTCGGGCCTTGGGTAATTCACCCATTAATTGAGTGGGTACTCTAGCGGCGTGACGAGTGCAAGTAATGCATGCGCTGATGACCTTTTTGACAGCGGATCGTCCTTTCAATATCCAATACTGTCGCCTTAGAGTTGCAAGTGTCAATTGAACACCACCATGGAGAGTACGCTGATGAGCATCCTCAATTAATAGAGTAGTAAGGTGACAATCAGTAGGTAAAATAAATGGATGCTTGGCATCTTCTTCTAGAAGAGAATGAGAAAGTCGACCGCCCACCCTAAGCAAATGATTTTGTATCATGGGATTTAGCGGTAAAAGAGTACTTTTCGTTGAAAGTTTACCTTTTCTCTGTAACTGTTGGAGTTCAAGTTCGAAATAAGCTGTTTGAATTAGATATATCAGGTGTTCTCAATCTCACTAGCACTTGTCTCCTTTGCAGTCGGAGTGTGATTTCATAGTAGCGATTAAAGAACAGTGAAGAAGGTAACGCCTGAATTCGAAGACGTCGTACTCACTATTTTTGAACAGATTCTATTAATAAATCTGAAGCAGTACGAAGCCATCCTTAACAACTTATTTAATGAAGAGTACTTTTCAATGAGACTCCAAATTTCTGGAGTATTCTCGAGAGATGCTGGATAGTTTTACTAGAGACTAGAGTGTGACTAGATTGAAGATTGAGACGATTTACGCTGGAATTGAGCTCGTCATGAGACCTCGACCAAGGTTCATGATTATCTAAGAGCCAGTCGGGGCCTTGCCACCATAAGCGATGCGAAGCTAGTTTTGATGGCTCAATTCCTCGTGAAATGACATCGGCGGGGTTGTCTGCAGAACACTCATGATGCCAGAACGCATCAGGTAGCAGATTATAAATCTCGGAGCACCGATTAGCAACAAAAACGCCCCATCTAGAGGGGTGATCTTTCAACCAAAAGGGTACATCTGCAGACTCAGACCATAGATGAATATTATCAATCTTTAACGGAAGTGACTGGATGAAAGTATGACTCAGTCGAGCAAGTAGCAAAACTGCGCAAAGTTCTAAGCGAGGGATACTTAGAGTTTTAAGTGGAGCTACGCGCGTTTTGGCCACTTGAAGTGTAACAAGCACTTCTTGTGTTTTGATTAAGCGCAGGTATATTACTGCCTCACACGCAAATTTTGATGCATCCGCAAACCCATGAACTTCAATAAGTTCATAAGTTGGAGTGCATCCAATCCAACGAGGGATTTTGTTCTCAGAAATATAATGAAGATCTTGTAACCAAACTTTCCAACCATTAGAAATTTCGTAAGGAAGATCCTCATCCCAACTAATCTTAAGAATCCAAAGCGACTGCATAATAATTTTTGCGGTTATTACGATAGGAGCCAACCATCCCATAGGATCAAAAATACAAGCAATTCTTGACAAAACTGAACGTTTGGTAAATGGCAGGTCACAAGGAGCATTTTCTATGTGAAAGCTAAAATAATCAGTATTAGGTTGCCAATCTATACCTAAAATCGGTACAGCGGTGTCAGAAACAAATAAAGCAATGGAATCGACAGCTAACATATTCGGGGGTAAGGAAGATAGTACTTCAGCATTGTTTGAAGTTCACTTGCGAAGGTTGAGATGACCTTGTTTAAAAAGTTGAATTAACTCAGCCTGTTTTGTCAATGCTTTATCAAGTGAATGTGCACCAGAAAGCACATTGTCAGAATACATTTCTGAGCGAACAGCTTCAGCTGCGATCGGATAAGTTTTGCCATAATCTTCGGTTAGTTTCAAGAGTGTACGGATGGCTAGAAAAGGAGAACATGCCAATCCATACGTCACGGTAGTCAGGCGATAAGTTTGAACAGGTTCATCCTTATTGAAACGCCATAAAATCGACTGATAGGGTTGATCAAATTGTTCGACACCAATTTGACGAAACATTTTTTCCACGTCAGCTGATAGAGCGATCTTATACCTTCGCCAAGCACAGATCAAAGCGAAGGGATTCTGAAGAAGGTTGGGTCCAACGTGTAGAAGATCGTTGACTGAGACACCTGATTTGGTTTTACTAGAGCCATTAAACACAGTACGTAACTTGGTTGTCATAGTTGTTTCTTTCCACACACCGTGATGTGGTAAAAAGGCTTGGGAAGTAGTAGATGAAGTTAAATTCGAGGTGAGTGTCATATGACCTAAGTCAATGTACTCCTGTATGAATTCAGTATAGGCGACTTTGAGTCTTTCGTCTTTAGCGAAGTTTGCTTCGAGACGCGAGAGTGCGCGTAATGTGGCAGAATAAGAGTTCTCGAGATGAGCAGAGTTCAACTGGTTTCGACTTTTCCAGGGTAGACTTACTATATATTGCACTGTTTCATCTTGACGAGTTGTTGTCTGATAGAAATCCTCGCAGGCTTGTTCGTCAGACGAGTAAGATTTTTTGTCGACAGATATATTAATATACCAGCCTATGTACAGGTAACTGAGTTTACCTCAATGGGATTTACTTATGTAAATTTTTTTTGTAACTGGTAAATAAATAAATAAATAAATATTTCCTCCGCCCTCCAAAAATTTTGTACGAGCTCCAACAGTTTGGCTTCTTGCTCGCAGGTATTTGAACAATGAAGAGAGATTGATTCTAGCCCTATTT
>JAWWEQ010049296.1:0-13805 GCA_035583055.1 Torymus tubicola
TACATATGTGTTCATAAAATGGTAGGAATCTACAACACTTATATTTGTCCTTTCAGCGTAACCCTACTACCCAGATCAGCCTGGCTAGTAGCCCGTTATAATATATATTGTTTTAGTAGCATAAAAAAATAAGTTTGCCACCTGGTAGAGTTTGATAAGATTTTTTTCGCGTGCCGCCAGGCTATTTACAATTGTAACCATACAATATGCAAAACAATAAGAAAATGGCGGGTTTTTGGCATTTTAAACAAAAACTACGTGAGCTGGGTTAAAAACTCCAATGTTATTATAAAGAACGAGAAAAAATACATGTTATTCATGCCCCACATATTTATTTTTCCATGATTTAACCCATTTTTATAGCGCTAAAACACGTGAAAAATCATGAAAAAATGCAAAATTAACGGTTTCCATTATTTGATAAAGAAGTTAATGTCATTAAAAATAGTGGAGGCAATGCAAGACAACAATATGATCAATAATGAAGGTCCTAAACGATTATTTATTAACAAAATGGAAGACTTAGGAAATTTAAGAAATAAAGATATAGATTACTCCACAAATTCCAACTCATTCAACCTGTTAAATAGATTTAAAATTAATGAAGATTTTTTTAACTTGAAGAGAGGTCATAAAACTATGATTATTTTAATGGTTTGGAAATTTTTAGTAACTTAAGAGTAATCAATGATGTTGTAAAGAGGGGAGTCCAGTTATTTTGCAAATTTACTAACGGAAGATGAAGAACAAAATAGTACTTTTCTAAATAATCATCTTACGCACCAGTTTCGAATAGCATTTTATACTAGCGCCGAAAAATCATACCAAACTTGTGATTTTGAGGTTAGACTGGTATACATAATATTTGTATCAATTAGCCTTAACCAAATGAAAGTCTGCTGTTCTATGTTAGAACTGATTCTTTTTATGAGTTTTATTGTTTCTCATAATAAATTAAGTAGATTCATATTTACAATCCTCATTTACAAAAACAACGAGCTCCAACATAGTATTTATGTTATGTTAGAAGCGAATCAAAGAAAATAATATGAATATCACAGAAATGATATATATTTAGGCATTAAAATTTTTCAAAACCAATTTTTATACTTTCTTTGGAATATTTAACATATTTAATGAAAATTTTATTTATACAAATAATGAAATACCTTTTTTTGCAGCACAAACAGCAAATAACCGCAAGACATGAAAAAAAACTGTAATTTTTTTCTGAGGAAGCATTAGGATTTATAACTCTACAGAGATTTATGTTATGGTATAACATACAACCTCTTTTATTCATTTATTATTTTTAAATTTTTGAATATTTTTTAAGATCTTTCAGTTATAGGATGTGGTTGTATAGAGCCTCTGACTTACTTTATATTCTTGATTTTTCAGCGGTACCATGAGAAGGATGCGAACATAATTATTGCTTTCCTGTTAATTTAGCATTTTTTCACAATTTTTCACGTGTTTTACTGCTATAAAAATTGGTTAAGTCATGAAAAAATAAATATATGGGATATGAATAACACGTATTTTTTCTCGTTCTTTACAATGGCGTTGGAGTTTTTAACTCAGCTTACACAGTTTTTGTTTAAAATGCCAAAAACCCGTTATTTTCTTATTGTATTGTATGTTGCAGGGTTACAATCGTAAATAGCCTGGCAGCACGCAAAACAATATATTAGCCGACTTCTGAAAAAAAATATTGGTAAATAACGGACACCCTAATGTGTATGCTTAAAACTAACTTAGAGCTACGCAATAACATTCTATATAAAAATATCAGTCATGTACAAAACAGTAAAATATATGAAAGAACTGTATCTCATCAATTTTAATTTCTTAATTTTCTGTATTATTTTACTTTTAATTAAGATAAATACATTTCATAAAAACAAACTTGTATTAGTTTGTTCAACAATCAATATCAATAGTAATTATTGAAATTAGCTTTAAAATATTAGTTTACCATTTCATAAAGTAGAAGAAAATAAAACGTATAACATAATTTAGTATAGGGTACTTGTCCATATTTGTGTGTTCTATGATTTAAACACCGCTTAGAAATGATGAGCTCAAAAAAAAATACTGGTATATATTTTTTTGTATTATATCATTAATAAAATTTAGATAAAACAAATTATTTAGATACAATTCATTCATTAACATATTTAAAAAGTACTTTCAAAAATATGTTTTATCATTTCATACAATCCATTTCATTTTCTTGTTCGAATGTGCTAAGAAGCAACAATTTCCAAATCAATAATAAATAGTATTTAATAATTATTCGAGGGCGGGATAAAGCTAATTATATCATAAATTGGTCTAGTATTATGTAATCCATCCTCATATATAAAGATAGAACTTGCCCATCTACAATCTTTAGCAAAGAAGAGGAGCAAGCTTTAGAGAATTGGGTTTTGCAAATGAGTAAAAGAGATTGTCCGATTACTAAGGAGCATTTTATCAATAGTGCAGCAATTCTTGTGAAGAAAAATGGCAAAGAGACTCCTTTTGTCAACGGTCGACCAGAAAGGCACTGGTACGAGGGTTTCTTAAAGCGACACCTAATCATTACTAGAAGAATTTCAGAAAATGTTTCTTTGGCCAGAGCATTAGCATTTTATTAAAACATATAAATATGTTATTTATATTATTTAGATTGATTAAATAAATTTTAAGTACTAACAAAATTATTTATTGGAGTAATTATTAAAAGAATTTATTTCTGAATATCATTATTTTCAGAAGACACTAATCGGGGGCTCATAAATTTGGACAAGCACATGAATTTAAGGGACACAACTGTGTACAAACACATTAATACGGGGCACACAAAATTGTACTGTCTCGTCTGCTAGAGCACACAAATATGTACAAAAATGAAATTTTTTGTTTTCTCTTTAATTTTTATAAATATTATCAATTTTTAATAAAAAAAATTGTTTTGGGTAGATAATTAGCCATACTACAAATATAGGGTTATTTATGTTCACATATGACTTAATTAATTTATCATTTTGCGACAAAGCCGAAACGTTTCTTAACCTCCAGGCGGCCGGGATTTTGCCGATCGGTATCGCCTCAAGGTCGAGCCATATTACTAGTCCATTTGGAACTTTTTCCAGGGAAAGAATTTTCAAAGCACGACTTGAGCACATTCACAAATGCCTACCGCCTCCAGGTTAAACCCAACCCAACCCAACCCAACCGACACTAATAGGGACAAGTACCCTATGCTTAAATTATCATTTCTATGTATTTGGGGAAAAATAATCCAAAATGGAAGGATATCCCTGTTACACTATATAATACTATATAAATAAATTATATATACTATATAATACTATATAATACTGAAATTCTTAACGCTAATAAGCGAAAAATGTTTTAATCTCCATCTATATAGTATCTATACGAAATTTATCTAAATTTTTATAAGTTTCTGCAATGGTGCCAACTTAAATTTTCTACATATAAAAATACTTTCGAGCTAGCACCTTTTCCAAATCTCGGTCACATAGCACCTTTTTCAACGCTTCGACGAGCAGCACCTTTTCCCACACTTCAGCGAGATAGAACCTTTTTCACCGCTTCGGTGACATAGCACCTTATTCCCCTGAGCCGACGATATGATGTATCTACCGATCATTATCTGCTCAATACCATCGACTCTGCTATTCTTTACTGGTGCATCGTCATCATTGCTTGTGGTCTCGCCAGAGAATATAGAATATATTATTAAGTATAGAAGGTCGGATCGGGGGTTTTCGTGAAGCCAGAAATAAGCGTTAATACTGCCCTCCATAAGGCAGGCAACGCTACGTTTGCCAATGTTTAAGCACAGCTCGATTGTAGCGCCGCCTGCCTTATGGAGGGCGGAACTAACGTTTTTTTTGGCTTTACAAAAACCCCCGATCCGACCTTCTATACTTAATAATAATATATTTTATATTCTCTGGTCTCGCTCTTAATTAATTTTTGTGGATTTGTGGAATTGGAGGTTATGGATGTGGGTTTTATGGATTTCGGATTTTTAAGTTTATAGGTATAGGATTTGTGAGTTTAGGAGTTGGTGGTTAGAAATTTGTAGGTTAACGATTTACTCATTTAGGTATAAGGTTTGTCGATTTTGGTGTGGTGGATTTGGGGAATCGAGATTTGTGAATATTGTGTTTGTGGATTTCGGGTTTGTGGATTTCGGGCTTTTGAGTTTTTGGTGACTTGTGGTTTGTAGGTTTAAGGTGTGTGGATTTTGAGGCTGTAAATATGGGATCTAGATATTTGAACATTTAGCTTGTACGGGTGAAATCACAGTTAATGGATATGGGTTTTATTGATTTCGAATTTATGGGTTTAGGGTTTGTAGATTTAGAGTTTAGAGGTATTAAGTTTATAGGTTAATAACGGCCTTAAGCTTCAAAAGAAGGATTTGACTTTCAAATGATCTCCAAATGACCTCAAGGGGTCACTTTGGCGAAAAGATAAAAGCGTGTCTAAACGTGCAATTTTCCGTTCTTTTGGTTGGCGATGTCTATGCCCTTCGGCAATGCTGTCTGTCTCGTCTTATCTGTCTATTCTTCGTCTTCTGTTTCAGTTTTCAAGGCAGCCATCTGTCTTCTTGCCTTACAGTACGTAGTCACGTAACGTGCTATGTCGACCCAGTTTCGTTTGCTTAAAGGGGTTCATCCAATTTTGCATTTATTTGGGAAGTGTTTGAAATTTTCGTCACATGTACACTGTTAGAAAACTTCCATATATATAGATATACTGCGTTTACATTTTGAGTTTCCAAATGTACACATTGTATATCTATATATATGCAAGTTTTCTTACAGTGTAAGTGACATCGTTATTTGTATGATATCGCCAGAAAAAAGAGCCTAGCTTCACCGTTATCGAGATATTAAACGGCAAAGTTGAACATTTTAACACGGGGTCTTGTGGGACTGTATACGCCTGAAAACTGTTGCAGTCTATAATTTGGAAGATATATTTGGCGTGTGTCTGAAAAACTAATATGTTATTAAGATCAATAATTAGAATATCATATTAGAAATTCAGAGAGCCTAGCTTCACCGTTTTTAAGATATTGTAGTTCAAAGTTGCAATTTTAGGTGTTCAGCCGCGCGTGCAAGGCTCTGCTGGATTGGTGTGGGTAACACGCAGACGAGCGCCGCTGTGTGTGCGCACTCACAGATGGCACGGAGCTATGTGTGTGTGCTAGTCCCGTATGAACACGCGCTCTGACAAAGAAAGTGGGGGCACCATGCGAGTAAACCTGTGCGCGCAGTGCGGGGCGACATTGATTCTTGATACGCTCCTCATCGGAGAAAACCCCTCAATAGCATCAATGCATCAGCTAAATTTATTATTATTTGCACCGCATCGACCACGAATTATCACTCTCACACTGCACTACAACTAAATATATTATCTTTAATATTATTTTTAATAATTATACAAACTTTAATCATAATTTAAAAAAATAAAATTTTATACGTACATGTACAGGCAGTGTCTGTTAATATTGTTTAATAAAAATGATTAATATAAACTATAAATATTAATTTCAGAAATAAAATTCTACATTTCCCTGATTTTTTACATTTAATTCTACAGTATATTATAAAATAGTACTTACTTTGATGTCTCCAACCAAGTAGAGCACCACGCTGTTGTCAGCGGCGACTCGCGCTAAAAATATCGTACTCTCTCTCTCTCTCTCACTCGCTTTCTTTGTCTTTCTCTCGCTGTCTGTTTTTCTCTAATTTTGGAGCATGTTATCTCGTTACGACAAAACTGCGACTAAGCAGAACGCCGTGCCGTTGTCAGCGGCGACTCGTGACAAAACTATTTGGTTCTGTATCTCTCTCTCTCTTACTCTCTCATATGTCGCGAAGACACGACGTCTACATAATGAGATGCTCGCGCATTACAGCGAACGTTTCAATGGATTTTTTATAGAGTCATTAAACCCGTCATGAGCATTTAATTTGTGATCAGTGACATCGGAATGCCCTAAGTAATAGGTTTCATCAATATTTCCAATGATTTTAATTGTGATGTCATCTTGAATCAGACATTTTAGATCGGTAATCTTAGGTAAAATTGCTCGAGTCGACCATTTTGGATCATCCATCTTGCATTATCGCTCCCTGGTCGGCCATCTTGAGTGGTCCTTCTTCAATCGACCATCTTGGAGCGACCAGTTCACGTGGGCCAGTTCTGGTCGTCTTGGATTTGCCAGTTCGGATCGGCTAACTTGGATCGGCTATTTTGCATCGGCCATCTTGGATCAGCCATAATGGATTGGCCATGAGGGGCATGGGGGGGGGGGGGGTTGAGGGGCGATGAGGGGTGATGAGGGGGAATATTAGGGGCATTGGAAAATTTCAAAACTCAGAGATCTAGACGGATTATAACGATAAATTGAGGGTCAATGAGGGGGGACCATTGAGAGGGGTGTGAGGACGATGGCATAGACCTTTTATTTATAAATCAATTTTTATTCTATGTGAATTCTAAGTGAATGAGGGGCAAAAATATTTTATGACATTAAAATGTAATGATACTAAGGACATCAAGAGTAATTTTATTATCATATTGCCTTCTGCACATGAATGTACTCTAAAGAAGCTTTCGATAACAATCAAAAAATCTTCCAATTTTAACAAAGGAAAGCTAAATCCTATGTAAGTAGAGAAAGATATAAAAAATCTATGTTTCCACGCCAGACACGAGGTAGATAGAAGGCGCGTTTTTTTAAGGAGGTTAGTAAAGAAAGGCCTATACCTCTGAAAAAATTTGTAAAATTTTTAAAAATTAATATTATTCAATTAACATTTAAATCGATGAAAGCAGACCAATATTTAAGGTCGCTAAAAATAGACCTATTTTTAAGTTCGCTGAATCTACATCAATTTTTGAGATCGATGAAAGCAGACCAAGTTTTATCGCTGAAAGTAGACCAAATTTTTACTGAGCTCTTATAATTTATTCATCAAAAATTTCTTTCCAATCAATATTTATAATTTCCTGTTTATTGTCTAAATCATTTTGAATAAGTATATTATTTGGATTCCTACATCTAGATAGTGCAACATATAATTGTTGATGTGAAAACAATGGTTTTCTGAAATAAATATCTAAAGCATCAAAACTTTGTCCTTGTGATTTATTTATTGTCATGACAATAGTCAAGACGATAGGAAATTGTTTTCTATTAACTATAAATAGTAATGAAGATGATTCTGCAGTACTTTACTGTTTGTCGATTACTTACTGTTCCATTGCATAAACCATCATTTATGCTTAAGTTTCTTATTAATATTACTAGCGCATTAATTTTTAGATTTAATTCATGTATTGGTAAGCCTTCACGAATATTATGCAAATATTCAATAGGAAAATTTATGTAAATATTATCATCTGATAGATCAACAGCTTTATGTGTAGAAAAGGGGGAGAAAATAAGCCCATTACAGATCATGTTTTCTATTTAATTCAAACCATGACGTTAATATTGTTTTCCTATTTTGTAAAGCTTTGATCTCGCTATTTTCTTCAAAAATAATTCTTTGTTGATTTTCTGTATGAACTGATAGACTTATTACTGTATGTTTTCTACCACATAAAGCAAATGTTTGTAATCGTCAAGCTGCTTCCATCGGACTTAAATTTTTCCATCAACAAATTCAGTAAATTCGTCATATATAATATCATCAATTGTATCATTAACTTTTTTGAATTTACACAACGCTATATCTCCACCTTTATGTATGTAATCAAAAATATATTTTATTCTTTGAATACTGGCGCAAAATTCTACATTAATATGACAGTTATATTTTTTTGTAAGAAGCTATTATAAGGTACTACCATAGAATTATCTACTGGAATTAATTGACTATTACTTTCAACTTTACACGTAAAATTTTCTAAGCTATTATTTCTTCACCTATAGTCCGGGTAATCATTCTTTTTAAATTTTGTGACCTATCACAAAAATTATAAAGAATTGATCTACCTTCTGCTTGGCGATGAAACGATAGACTTTTTATATATCTTTATATACTTATAATATACGATTTACCTGTGCTTTGTTGAAATTCGAAGATGTTTTTATTGTTATAGAAAGCTTTTTTAGTATACATTTATGTACATTAGACAATATGATAACAAAATTAATCTTGATATCCTACAACATCATCTTTGAGGGGTGGCTAAAATTTTAAAATAATGTGTAAGAACAGAATTTTACGTTATTTTGAGGGGCGGCTGAAGGGCTGCTGAGGGGCAGTGAGAGGTGGTGAGGGGCGGCTGACACCTCAAAAAGCACTAACAACTATATAATATAGGAAAAAAGATCTCCCTATATTATATCGTTGTAAGAAAAATTCTACTAATCAGACCCCCTCATCCCCCTAATCACCCCTAACACCCCCTGAATGGTCCCCCCTCATTGCCCCCAATTTATCGTTATAATCCGTCTAGATCTCTGAGTTTTGAAATTTTCCAATGCCCCTGATTATCCTCCCTCATCGCTTCTCACCCCCCTCATCATCCCTCAATTGCCCCCCATCACGCTCTCTCAGTACCCTTCAGTGCCAATCCAGGATGGTCGACCCGAAATGGCGAATCAAAGATGGCTGATCCAAGATGGCCGATGCAAGATGACCGATCCATGTTGGCCGATCCGAACTGCCAAATCCAAGATGTCGAACCCAAACTACTCCAAAGTAGGAGTTAAACCGCCGTGTGGTACAAACATGTTATGACAACATTGGAGTCGTTGGAAATTTAAACTGTTGTTATCTTAAGTTTTTGAACGTTATAATGTGCAGTTCGACGGCTGAGAGGAAGAAGAACGTATCTCGCCGCGCGGGTGAAGAACGACGTATCTCGTCGCGTGGATGAACAACGACGTATGTCGCAGCGCGTATGAAGAACGGCGTACTTACCTCTGCGCATAATTGTTTTTGTGCGCATAAAATTTTGTAATGGCAACACTACGTACTCGCGCTGTACCGCGACGAACGTCATCTATACTTCCTCCATAAGTACTGACTATCTACAGGCTTTGCTTTAACAACACCGCTAATTATAATTTTAATCTTGAAGAAAAAAAGTAATATTTTAGAATATTAATTTTAAGTATATAAAAATAATTGTTATTTTTATTAATTTTTTAATTGAGTTTTTAATAAAAAAAAATATTAAGAAAAAAGCGTTTCAGCTACTCATTAAATTGAGAAAATACGTCAGCTAATTTAATGTTTATATATTTTATACATGCATACATAATCTAAACATATTCAAAAATTTTAAATGCAATCCGCGAAATTATTGCGCGCTCATCTGGTAAGAAAGTGATATAGAGATACCGCTTCAGCTTTCAAGGCGCCACGAAACATTGCTATGCATGATCGCTGCCTAACAACTGAGAAAGCAGCTGTAAGTGTCGGCTGCTCAGAGCGTCTAGGTCTGCTTTCACTGCAGCAAGTGTGTTTAAGCATCGTTCGTAATTACCTGGATATATTAGATAAGTAGAAATTAACTAAATAAGTATTAAATTCGTAGAAAGATACTTTGAAAATTTTTTTTCCAGATTTACAGCAGTAATTGTTAGATTACACCTAGGCAATGATTGAATGAGGCTCATCATGGAATTTGAAAATCATTCAAGTGGTAAAGAGCTGTAGTTGTAGCTCTCTGTGTGAAGCAATAGCTCTTGAGTAGTAAGTTTGTATATTCATTAATTTCTTATCCGTTCAGCATTCTTTCATAAATAAACAGCATTATTAATTTTTACTTGTATTATCCAAAACATTGTTTCATATATCCCATGCTGTTTTTCATTCATATTTCTTTTTTGATTTTCTTTTTTAACAATGAAATAGATTTTTTAATTCCTATTTCCTCCGTATATAAATATATGTTTCTTGTGATCTTTCAATGTTTTTCTCATAGCAGCATGTCTTATTGTCACAATTGATTCAACATACCTTATTCTTTACAGATATTGAACGTTCTAAACAAGTCTCACAGTTTTTTATTGAAATTATACACTGTTATATAGTGCACTGTTTGACAGCTTGAGGATCCGTGCATGCTAATACAAAATAATGGTAAGTCATATCTTTTCTTGTAATATTCACAACACTGAAATGCAACAGAGTTCTTTGTTTTTCTATCTTTTGAGTCACTCTAGCATTGGCAGGATCCCGGAAAGGATGTTAAATGTGATGTCAAATTTCATTGAAATTACTAATTATACTTTTAATAAATTATAGTTTTTTGTTGATAATAATTAAATAAGGGAAGGTAAGAGAATAGTATAAATACATATAAAAACCAATGAATCACAACCAACAATAAAACTTATATTTTATTTTTTTTTACGTTTTATTTTATAAATCAGAATTCTCGGGAAATTTTTCTAATTTATCAAATTTATCAGTAATAGGGCAAAACAAAATTGCTTTAGATGATAACTTGTCGAAAAATGAAAATGAGAAATGTAAGTATTTTTATTTCTAAATGATTTCTCCAAATTTGTTTAAAGACTAATATAATTTCTAAAATATTATTTACAGTATATACAAATCTTGATGGTTTTAATAATTATACGCAAACATCCTCAATAGATGATAGTCTCGGTAGTTTTTCAGAAGCATTTGAAAAAAAATTAGTTAGTTGATATTAATTTTTTATACAACCATAGAAATATTTAATTCCAATGTTTATATTTTTTAATATGTATCATATTATTGAAGGTGATGGCTTTCGAGAACAAAATTCATTTATTTCAGAGGAGTTTGAGAACCAATTTGGACCAGAAGAATTTTCAGTAAAAGATGAGATTTTTATTTCAGAGGAGTTTGAAAATTCAGGTGAGTAATATTTAATTTAAAAAAATATTAAATGTGAAAGTTTCAAATGAAAATAAACGTTAATATTGTGTTTTGATATAAATTCTTTTTTGTTTAGATTCTGAGCACTGATTTAAATGATACAGAGACGGTTTATACTGTACCTGAAAGTATCATTTTTTCCAAAAAAGTTATTAGGGATGTTAGCATCCCTTTAAAAAGAAAAAAGGCACGAAACCCATCTCAATGGAAAAGTGAGAAGGCGAAAAAAGCAAAAACATTTGGAACTTCAGGGACAAGTAAAACTGGTACACCGATTAATCAACCCCAAATGGGTTTGGGGTGTGTAAATTACAGATTTGGTTGCCAAAAAAATAACTACAAACCAAAGAAACACGATTTATGAAGAATTCTTAAAAATCAAGGATCACTCACGACAGTAGGATGATATTGCAAGACATATGCAATCTATAGATCTAGTGAATGATAATCCTGAAAAAAGAAAAAAAATAAGTAATATGTATTATCTTAAGATTGCAGATAAGATGCTTAAAGTTTGCAGTACAATGTTTTTACACACTTTAGGTAAAAAAAATTCTATGCACTAATATTTAAAAAATATGAAAATTTTTGAAAATAATAAATATTTGTATTATTCAGGAATATCACAACAATGGATAAGAACCATTAATAAAAAGCTTCAAAACACCAGCGAAACCTCAATAGAATATGACCAGCGGGGAAAACATGCCAATAAACCAAAGAGAGTTTCAGAAGATATTAGAAAAGATATCAGAGATCATATATTATCATTTCCAACAGTTGACTCGCATTATTGCAGACAGACTTCAAGTAAAACTTATTTGAATGAGGGGCTATCTCTGAAAACTATGTATGAGATGTACAAAGCATCAAAGATAGAAAAAGATCAAGCCTATGCATCAGAGCATTTATATAGGCATATATTTAATTACGAATTTAATATAGATTTCCACAAACCAAAAAAGGATCTGTGCGATAAATGCACTGCATTTAGTTATTTATCCGAGGAAGATAAAAAAAATCTATGCTTCTGACCAAGAGTTGCATTTGCAAAATAAAGCCTTAGCCAGACAGCTCATGGAAAATGATAAACAGATGGCAAAAATTGATCCAACAATTTGCACAGTTTGCTTTGATGTGGAGCAAATACTATCAACACCTCGATCCAATGTCTCTGTAATGTATTATAAATGGAAAATTAATATTTATAATTTCACCATTTTTGAAATGGCATCTTGTCAAGGTTGGTATTTTGTATGGAATGAGACTGTTGGTGGTAAAGGTGCAAACGAGATTGGTAGCTGTTTATTGCAATTCATAAAAGTTAAAGCAAACTCTGGGGTGAATGAATTTAGATTCCATAGCGATAACTGTGCTGCACAAAATAGAAACAAAATCTTATATTCGATGTACATAAGGGCATCAAAGATGTATAAAATCAAAATAATACACAGGTGAGTATGTAATAATCTTAATTTTGCCTAATAAATAATTAGCGAAGTGCGCTTTGAAATGACTAGTCAACACGCAAAATTAATTAATATATTCATAGTAATTTCATGAAAAAAGTTATGAATAATAAATTTTAAGAATAATAATGAATTTATTATTAATCACTATGAATAGTTTCGTTATATAGTCTAATCTGATTAAGCAAAATCTGATTTTTTGTATAAATAAGTATATTTGATGTGTATCACTTCGTTAGTTTTCTCGTCAAACTATTTTCACCACGAATACATTACTGAAAGATTTCATTTAATATTATTTACAATTATATAAGTATTATTATAATACTTTAATTATCTTTTAATATACTTTAAAGGTATTTAGAAAAGGGCCACACGTACAATGAAGGCGATTCCATGCACGCCCGAATTGAAAATTCATGTAAAAATCAATCCGTCTTCACGCAGGGGCAATGGTGCGATATCCTGCGAACAGCAAAAAAGTCTGCACCTTACTACAATGTACATGAAGTAATTCAGGAAGAAATATTTAACTTCCGTCCATTAGCTGAAGACCAAAATTGGAAAGCAGTTAAAATTATGAACATAAAAGAAATTACAGTGTCTCCAAATGAGACAAAATTATCGGTGAAATACAATTACAAAGAAGAACCATCGTTAATTCTCATTGACACTAAAAAATCAATAGGGAAAATTTATCCCCTGAACAGATTATATACAAAAAAAAAATTTCCCTGGATAACCATAAAAAAAGAGACTTATTGCAAATGTGCTCTACTGAAGTGATACCTTCGCAAGACCATGCATTTTATGTTAAATTGATGGAGTAGATATTTTATTGTCATTAGTTATATATTGAAATATTAAGATGTTATTTTTTTTATCGAAAAATGATTTTTTTAATAAAATAATTGATGTAAAACAGTCCATAATTATCAAAAAAAAATTTTATTTCCTTCCAATTCCTTGAAACTCCATGCAGCATAATACATATTTAAAAAATTCAATCTTAACACGAGAATTTTATAAAGCGCAGAGATAAGTACGCCGTTCTCCATCCACGCGGTGAGATACGTCGTTCTTCACGCGCGCCGCGAGATACGTCGTTCTTTATCCGCGCGGCGAGATACGTCGTTATTCATCCGCGCGGCGAGATATGTCGTTCTTCACGCGCGCGGCGAGATACGTTCTTCTTCCTCTCAGCCGTAGATATAATGTTAAAATAGTAGTATATTAACTAAAAAGATGGAATCGGGAGGTAAGAAACCGCGCGATGCCTGACTCACTAAATATTACAAGTGCCATTAGCAAGCTAAGGAGCAGCGGTAGTATTGTTACGTCCGTGACGTATTCCTTAAATTCTCCCATCAGTAATTTTTTGAAAAGAAAATGATGCGATTGCGAATTC